>JADRCD010235500.1:36066-47464 GCA_019843815.1 Montemys delectorum
CTCTCTCTCTCTCTCTCTCTCTCTCTCTCTCTCTCTCTCTCTCTCTCATACACACACACACACACACACAAATCTTTAAAAAGTTACATTTATATATTTATAAATCAAAATTATTTGTAATTGTTAGAAATCTTAGAAAGCATATGAAAACCAGAAAAATGACAGCATTAACAATAAATGATATTCTCTTGGAACTAATATAATCATAAAGCTACATATGAAGCTATAGAGTAAAGAGTTATACGATATAGGATCATGGTATGGTGGCAATTTTTTTAAAAGTATTCTCATTATTATAGCCTACATTTGTATTATATCCATAGAAATGTGTAAAAATATATCATTGGAAAATACATTGATATTAGATTAATTCCCTGAATCTGGATTTTGTTGTCAAAGCACAAAGTTTCAGAAATATGACTCAAAAATTCCTCTAAATACCAAAAGATCAATCAATGCTGAGGACCTGAGTGTGAGACACAGCGACATCTCCCAATATCCTAAAGAGGTCCGCCCAGAGCAAAAACGGTGATCATCAGACCTAACTGTGGAGGTGAAGCTGGAAGCAGGTTCTTTAAGGACCCCTCAAGCACATTTCCTTCTCAACTTCCTGACTTTTTTTTATTGCCCTGCCTAGAGCCCCTCAGCTAGGATTCCCTACCCATCTGTACTGCAACTTAAACCAGCTTGATCTTGGGCAGGTCTTTTGCAGGTAGCCACAGCTGCTGTGAGTTCATGTGTGCAACAGCTGCGTTTTGTCCAGAAGGTAGTATTTCACAGAGCCCGTCTCCATTCTCTGGCTTTTACATTCTTTCCATCCCTTCGTCCCTGATGTTGCTGGAGCCTTGAGGTGGTGCGGTTCATACTGAAGTCCCATCTACAGCTGCATGCTCACGGTCGGACACCCATTCTGGGCACTTTGGACACTTGGGAGTCTTTGAATTCCCTACTGTCCTCTAAGAAAAGAAGCTTCTCTGACCAAGCTTGAGAGCAACACAGATCTGCTACTTGCGGTTGCACAACCCTATATTTGCTAGTTGCTGGTAGGATTCAGGGCTTGCATCTGGGACTTCACTAAAAGAAGGGAACTGCTTGAGCTCTGGGGACAGCTCTTGCCTTTAAATCATCAGTAGTCTGAGGGCACCAGTGTCTAGAGGCTTTGGGAAACTGCTGCAGTGAAGGAGTCTGTGAAGGAGGGAAGAGCTGAAGCTCAGTGCTCACGCTGTCAGTGTCACGGTGTCCTGCACACACCAATGCCATCACTATTTAGCAAGAACTGCAGAACTCAACCTGATTACATCATGGGGAAGGCAGTTATTAGTCCCCCGACCCAGATTCCCATGTCCTTCTTTCTTCCTGTCCTTCTTTCTGTCTTTCTGCTGATGGTCATTCTGTTTTCGGTGCTACGTCTTTCTTTGAGTGCTGTGGCCTTCCACTCCAAATCTGGAGAGACTTGGACAGAGTTGGTAGGGAAGAGCGGGAGGTAGATAGGCTCTTAATACTTCATATACACTTATTAATTCCTAAACAACAACAAATGCTTTTATCTAGAGAAGGAAGTACAATCCTGGCTTGCCATCTGATGCTTCTACGAAGTCAGGCCACCTGCAAGGGCACTAGGGCTTACGTTTTAAATCAGGTTCCTCCTGGACCACTCTTTCTGGGATCCTGTTTCTCCCTTCAAGTCTTCTTATGCACTCCCACCTGGCCAATCTACTACTCATGCTGGGTCTTCCTATGGCCATTTGCTGTTCTCACTAGAATACAACATCCTTGCTCCACCTCTCCCATCTCTGCTCTCATCCACTTAACACAGCCGTACAGTCTATCTGCCTTTAAGTGGATGTAATGTGTACAAGCAATAAAACTCAAAGTGCTCATTCATTATAATATCAATTACTTTAAGAAAAGTTTATTTTACCTTCGGGGTCTATTCATATGAAAATGGTTAATATTTTTTTCATTTTCTCTCAATTTCCCACGTATCATATTTCATTTCAATCCACTGGTACATTTGAAAATATTTGTTGTACTTCATTGGAATTAAACTTAAAATAAAGATTAAGTTTGTTTTCATTCCAGGAAAAAAAAATCTCCTAAACTTCTCCTAACACAGTTTGATTCCACTCTTGTATTAATTGAGCCTGATTTATTTATTAAATATTCCAACATTGGAATCATTTCATAAAATAGTGGCAAAGTGGAATAGACATATTCAATCTTTTAGAAATCTGTTTTTCAGGAAGAAAAATAACTATAAAAATTAGACTTGACATTTTCATTTTTTTAGTGCTTTAAAACAATCTTTGCAAAGGCAAGGAAGATTTGCTTTCAGTCCTGTGATAACAAAGCTGCAATAGCAAATTATCTCTGCTTTCTTGTGCCTTGATTTTAAGCACAGCTGAAGTACAACAGCTGTAAGAAAGCTAAAGGTAGTGGCTAGGACAGAGACAGATGATGTCCTCATGTCTGTATGTAATCTATTCAGCCATTTGTCTAGAAACCAACTTAAACATTTGCCTAGAAAACCAATATTTTGTTTTCTCTTTTAATTTTAATTTTATGCATATATGAAGGTTTTCCTCCATGTATGTTATATACATGCATTCAGTACCCTCAGAGGCCAGAAGAGGGTATCATATCCCTTGGGACTAGAGTTATAGATGGTTGTGAGATGACATGTGGTTGCTGGAGAATAAACTGAGGTCCTCTGGAAGAGTAACCAGTGCTCTTAACCACTGAGCCATCTTCCAGCACCCAGCAATCTATTTTTTAAATGAAAAAATAAGAGATGGTCCTTCACCTCCACGAAAAAGAAGATGAATTTCTTTGCCACTTGCTGAGATTACAGGGATATATAATAACACCTATCTATGTTGTGCTGTGTATCTAATCTAAGGCTTCGTGAGTGCTAGAAAAGCATTCTGTCAACGGAGATACATCATTCCCATTCCAAGCTGAGCTTCATAGCTGTTGAAACAAATCAATAGGCAATTGGTTTAATTAGCATCCTCCTGCTAGCACATGAAAGCAGAAGGTACTATGAGAATCCTTCTGCCTGCATAACACTGTGACAGTACCATGTTGAGTTCATTATCAGTGAAGGCATGTTGGTTCTTTGTGATTCCTTTAATAGTCTATTTCTTTGCTATTTTACTCTAATTTTCCTCTTTTCTGTTTCTTGCTGTATACAAAATCCCTCATTGTCTATCTATGGCTATCTGGAGGCTTTCAACCATAGTCAAGGATGAACTAGAAATGTTTAAGATAATTATTTAGCATGACAGGGCATTTACATGGTTAGCATACGCTCTAAGCACCTTGTGATACACAGATGCCACTAAGATTCAGGTTTCCTAGGTCTCTTAGCTGTGGATTTGGATCCTCTTTGCTGGCCACAAGTTGGTTGTGACATTTGGAGGCCTCAGTTATCGAGAGGAGGAAAAAATATCAACTTTAACATAAATTCTCCCTATGAACAAGAAAACTTGGCAGAGCCCCCCCTCCAGCTGGTTTAGTTTCTGCCTCATAGGCCTAGCACCATGCATTTGTTCTTTCCTAGGTCAATAGTAGGGGAAATGACATTGTCTTTAGCTTAGATTAACAATTGAGATTGGGGGACATCAACAGCCGCGGCAGCTGCTTCATCTATGTTAGATCAGAATGGTTACAGAATAAACAGATCTTGACGTCTTAAAGCTTCTCAATTATTGATGAAGGAAATAAAATCCAACACACACAATTTCTAAGTAAAAATGGTTGCTTAGAGAGAGACACATAAATATTTCATGCACCAAGTATCATCTTGTACACAACACACCTCCCACTATTCTTATAGGTGCTATAATTGAATAAATTACTAGAACTCAGAGCAGCAAACCTTTCTGGAAACCTGGTCCTATCTATCGCCTATGGCACAAACATTTCTACATCCCAGAATGGTTTCTCATCCTTCCAGAAGCCCATGAGATTCTTGGCTAGTGTGCACACAAAATGCAGTTGCAGGTGCACCTTGAAGGAAACATTTGCAAGCATTTTAGTACAAAATTCTCCAGGTTGGAAGCATGGGAAGCATGGAGACTCGAGGTTAATTTCCACTTTGAAGAAATGAAAACAGCATTTCCTGAAGTATCACCAATGATGGAATTTATTAAAGTAATTTCAAGACTATAATAAAGTCAGCAGTTACTCAAGAATAAAATAAGAAATGTGCTTGCTTGTGGCATAGCACAACGGAGGGTAAAAGAAAGAATATTGCCCACATAACAACAGGAATCCAGTGGCTGCATGAGTAAAGTGTTTGCCAGGTAAGACCTAAGTTCTGATCTTTAGTAACCACACACACTGATAATTGAGATACAGGGGATGTGGAGACAAGAAAGCCACAGGGGCTTGATATCCAGTTAGTCCAGCCAGATTGGTGATTCCTATTACATATTCAGTGAAAGACCTCACCTTAAAAAAAATGAGGTAGAGGCCAATTCAGGATGATACCTTGTGTTAACCTCTGTTTTCATGTACATCCAGAAGCACATGTACACACACACATACCTACCACCCCCAAACCTATTCCAATTTTTTACCCTCCTCATGCATTTTTCCTGTGCATTTTTTACTAGTTAGAATCTCAGGATGCTGTGACTAGAGGCAAAGTGACAAATTCCTTAACACTATCATAACTTGTTCAGATGGCCAATGAGTGTCTGCAGGCTAGAAACAGTGAACATGGTATAAGGTGGGGACTCAGCCTTTTTGCTCTAGAGCCAGAATATTTATTTGAAACTGTTTCGGTAGAAATGAATTCCTAATTTTCCCAATGTTCCCCTTGGTTTACAAATACACAAAGCTGATTTGTTTCTCATGTTTTCTAGCCCATTATCCATTTCCCAATACACAGGTGAACCATCTTCTTAAATGCAGATCCTTCCATAGATAAAAATGCTCAGATTGTAAGTGAGTCAATTATTCAATATTCCAACACAATCAAGAAGAGAGAATGAGGTGGAATTAAGCAAACCTCACTTAACCCTTGATTCTGTATCAATTAATCACTAAAATATAGGTTAAATGCCCACCAAGTCAGAAGAATTTTTGGATGAATTGGTTGATTTTTGCAAGAATGTAAACACTTAATTATAACTAGGAGGTTTGGGGTAAAATAGTAAGAGGAAAAGCCAGACTTCTCTGAGTTAAGGGAGGCAAGAGGGATTACAGTGGCAGAGTCCTTATTACCCTAAGCCTTAGATAGAATAAGAGTATTACAAGTAATAAGTTACTTGCAACATAAGCAAATAAGTAGGATCCAAATCGACCTACTACTGCAATTCAAAGCAAAAGACGGTATGAGTATATTTGATGCACAAAACATATCATTCACATTTTATTGAGAGCTTCTGGCATTCGTGATAATTTACTCAAGTTACAGAAAATCTTGGAATATTTTTGGCACATCATTTAGATCTCCTTGTGTTGTATGGAATAACCCAATATTATTATTTTTCCATACTCAATTATCAGTTTCTGTTGAATAGAAAAAGTAGAGCCTCAATTCTCATTTTTCTTTGAATACTGACTTTGGAGATCGGGTTGGATTCTTTTCCTTGGAAGATACATTTGAATTTAATTAAGATGAAAGAATTGGAAAAAGAGGCCTTCTGATATCACTATCTCCATTAACTCCTTCTTTGTTATTGCAGGTAGAGCTGATATTTTCTGACTTGTGCCTAACAGCATTTTGCTTGAAATAATTACTGGAATGCACTGTGTGTTTCTAGCAGTCATATACTGCTAAGGTTGTCTCCAATTGTACTTTCAATTAGCACCCAAATCACTTCATCTCTCATAAGAACAGAGTCCACATTTTTCAGCGATATCTTAATACATTGTCAGGATATCCCACTTGTAGGCCAAATCCACAGCACCTTTGTATTTTAATGATTGTTCTTACCTCCCTAGTCAGTATCACTGCATATGATTTGCAAAGTAAATGAGAACTGGTCCCTGAATTCCTTAAGTGTTAGTCCATTTATATAAGTACAAACAGAAACACAGCATTGGCAACATTACATAGTAGACAAACAACCCACATGGAGATGATAATGTCTGTCATCCTCCTTATAATGGTCAAGGCCAGCATCAGCAGTAGTGGAGGCTCTACCAACATCCTCAGGACCACACCAAGTATTCACCAGACCTCTGGCTCTTTGACATGTTAATTCCATTATTTTACACACCACAAGGATGCAAGTATCATGTTAATTTCAATTTTAGACCTAAGCAATCAAGGCTAATTGAGGTCAATATTGTCCTCAAAAATAGAGGTGATATTCAGTGAAGATTTCTGTTCTTATCACAACAGGATTTAATGATTCATATGATCAGCTATGGTGAAGTATGAGTGTGAAACATGTTAAAGAATGTATTTGAAGACATAATAACCTTATTTCAAAATTATGCAAAATTTTGACTAGACTATGTGTTGATATTACAGATACGGTAGTATGATTATTTAATAATAAAACCAAAAAAGAACTTAGTTGTTCCTAAGGGCTATTGAGATAGCCTTTTCTATTTACAATTGGTCTACTATTTGGGCAGGCATTGGGGAAGAACTCAGATAGCTCTCAAGGGAACAGGAAGACTGTCTTTCGAGATGATGAATCAAGTATGAGCATCTGGCAGCCCTGCTGGGGCTGAGTGAAGGAAGCCCTTTTCCTGTCTGCATAGGTCTCTGCTTTTTTCAGCTTCATGTTAGCACAAGTAGGTAGCAAGATTCCCAGAGTGAGCATTTCCATGCAACCAGGGTGATGTGTTTATGCTATGGCTTCAGAAGTTGCTTCCAAGCTGTTGATTGGTCACAGAAGCTCCTTCACCCACTCTCCTAGGGTTAAGCAAGGAAAACTAGATTCTAGAAGACCTGCACGACAAGAGAACTCATTGTGGCTCCTCTTTTAAAATGCAATCAGTCATGGAGACTTGTGCAATCCAGTCTTAGCCACCCCCCCCCGCCCCCTTTGGCAACTCCAACCTTTTAGATGATTAAAAACTCCACATTGTATCTGGACAGACCTCAAACTTCCACTTTTGTTGAATAGAAAATGGATACATTCAAGGCATGCTTAATATGTAAAAAACTCTTTCCCTTGCCTAAAATGTCTACTTTAAAAAAAACCCAATTTTGAAGCTGGATGGTGGTGGCACACGCCTTTAATCCCAGCACTTGGGAGGCAGAGGCAGGTGGATTTCTGAGTTCAAGGCCAGCCTGGTCTACAGAGTGAGTTCCAGGACAGCCAGCACTACACAGGGAAACCCTGTCTCAAAAAAACCACCAACAACAGCAAAAAACAAAACAAAAACAAAAACAAACAAACCAAACCAAACCAAAACCCCGAAACAATAAAACCCAATTTTGAATACTATCTCCTGGCTAAAGCCAATCCTGATCCTTCCTACTGAACACAGTTTTGCAGTCTGATTTATCCCCGTCTTTTCTTAATACTTCTCTGAAGACATAAGATACCACAAACTGAATTTCTAAACCTGGAAGTTAAATCTATTCTAAAGCATGGGGTCATCAGAGGTAGTAAGCTGAACTAAAGAGATACACTGTGTCTTTGTTTCTCTCCAGTCTGCCCCTGGACCCTCTAAATCATGCCAGCAGCCTATTGTACATCCCCCAGACTTGCAGGGGTTATCAAAACGAATGTTTACAGTTAAAAGAGGAGCTACATCTAAGAGAGTACATCTAAGAAGTGGATGTAGCAGAGCCCAGAGGAGGGAAGAATCAAGCAAATCATGTCAAAGGTGCAATTGTGGAGAAGAAGCCTGTATATGTCTACAACCTGGAAATATGCATTAAAATTTTATCAGCTGTCTGCTCTTGAGAAGGACAAGAGGACAGTGGTACTGTTAACATGAAACCCTAGAAACTGGTTTTCACACAAAACACATCAGGCTTTGGCAGGCACATCTATTCTTGCTCTTGATGCTAACTTGACACCGATTACACCTTGATTAATAATTCAGTAAGTGTTTGGAACGTTTGCTCAGAAGCAACCAGAAAATCTTTACTTACGGTCTATGTTTCCTAGAGTAGTATATTTGCTAGTTAAAACAAAGGTTGTGATCATCCATTGGTCCAGATGCCCTCAAGAAAGCTAAGATTGCCTGTGAAAAAGATGTGTGATACATAAGGTAAAACTGTGATATATTTAAATGAGTTAATTTTTAGAGAGTAAGTTATTTCTCACGGTTGAGATTTTATTTATTCCATGGCATGTATATGCATGGATGTGTGTGAGAGAGCGAGCGGTGTGCGTGCGTGTGTGTGTGTGTGTGTGTGTGTGTGTGTGTGTGTGTGTGTGTAAGTCTGAAGCTGATGTTCAATGTCTTCTTCAGATGTTCACTACTTTCTTTATTAAGGAGGTGTGTTTTGCTGAGCTCAGAAATGGCTGATTCTGCTAGTCTGGCTAGCAGCTTTCCTTGTGGATTTATTGTTCCAGCATTTGGATTATAGTCCTCATACCTGCTTGGCTTTTCATACACTCTCAGAATACCAGTCCTTATATTTGCACAGCAAGGGATTTATCCACTGAACCATCTTCTTAGCTCTATAATTTATTTGTATAACTATCTTATCTTAAAAATACAATGGCCGTGAAAACCATCAAAAGCATCTGATGAACAATTGTATATAGCCTTTACATCAGTAACTAGCTGCTTCTCTTGAGAAGTACAGAGGTCCCAGGACAGACTGCCCAGACGACTCTGTTCTGAGATTCCTAAGTGACACTGGCATCCAGTGGCTACTGCCTGCACCACAGTAGCCTCTTACAGGGATGAATATTCTTGTTCAAACTGCTCTTCTTCCTGCTCCACATTGATAATGGTCTCCTTCCCAAAGTTCATTTACCATTGCTCTGAAACTCTTGGTTCAAACTTCCATTTACGTCCCTGCTCCCTGACACACAGAAGAGGTGAGAGAGAAAAGGAGACAGAAAAAGAGTATCTATAAGTTCTTCAGCTTCCTCCCATTCCTTCTAAGAAAAGGAAGAAATCAAAACAGATGGTCAGATCTTTTGCTTCCTGTAAGGAGATCACTGGGGAAATAGCTTGTGTATTCAATTCAAGGGAGGACACACAAACGATCATGAATTTGGTCGTGGGGCTCAGTGACACCCCCCTGTTCTCTTCTATCATTCTGTCCAAGTCTACCTGCCAGTTCTCCCGCTAAGAGAAAGTTGCTGACAAATTAGTTCATTGATTCATTTATTTTTTGAAAAGTTAGCTGTGTTCGAGTGCTTTTTTAATCAGTCTAGATTGCAATGAACAAAATGGAAAGTAATTGCAAAATCAAGATTAATTGCAATCTCTCCTCCTCATTGCTAACAACCTTCCAGAAATGTGCTCCTTCTTTGCAGTTCCTTGAGGCTAGATTTCACTCCAAATTTACTCCCTGGAAACATGACTTTACTTACTGCTTTCAATAGACCATATTTGGGAAGTTCCATCCAACTGTATTTCCTGGTCTCTTGAGTTATTTTAGCAAAGCACAATCATCCCAAAATATTCCTTACTAAAAGTATAAGAGGACTAATTTGGTATCTGCGAATGGATTATAGATAAGGCGACTGGTTCAAAAGCTGGAATTTCTGAAAGCACTTGGAGTTGAGTCTAAAACCCTCTAGAGCAGAGAGATGTGGGGGGAATGCATGCAATTATGATTACACAGAGATTATTTCATTTTAAATATATTTTTATTTATTCTTTGAGAGTTTCATAAAATACTTTGTATTTTCTCCCACTTCACCCTCCAGATGTTTTCAGAATCCTACTGCCCCTATTCCCCTCCCCACTTCATGTTTCCTTTTTATAGTCTGCTGGTATCCAATTGATACCACCCATAATTACATGGGTGTAGGACCACCCTGGTCAAGATCCGATGGCTGAGGAGGTCTTAGGTTCTAGGAAGAACCTACTCCTGTGATTTTGTTGAATGGTTTTAACACCAAACTGTCTTCCAGATACGTATCTTTACACCCATAGATTAGGGCAGTAATACTCCTTCGTCAGAGAAGACTCTTTTTTTTTTTAAGCTTCTTTGGTTGTTAATAGAGATCTACAATGGATACAAATGCAAACAATAGGCGACCATGCAGTGCTAAGCAGGAATCTGCATCACACGCATTCCCCACAAGGCTTAAGGACATAGGAGAAAAGGAGGCAGAAAGGTTAAAAAGAATCTAAAATCACAGGCTGTAGAAGTATAAAATATGTGCACAACTCATACAGATTAATGTTCAAACATGGAGAATTCCCAATATCTGTACAAGTCACTAAGATTAATTTCTAGTACAATCTGGAAACAAACAGGGTAAGAGCTGCTATTTTCCCCTGTGCCTATGTGCTCGAGGCTCTTCCCCATTTTCTTTTCTATTAAATTCAGAGTATCTGGTTTGATGTGGAGGTCCTTGATCCACATGGACTTGAGCTTTGTACAAGGAGATACGAATGGATCGATTTGCATTCTTCTACATGCTAACCACCAGTTGAGCCAGCACCATTTGTTGAAAATGCTGTCTTTTATCCACTGGATGGTTTTAGTTCCTTGGTCAAAGATCAAGTTAGCATAGGTGTGTGGGTTCATTTCTGGGCCTTCAGTTCTATTCCATTGATCTACCTGCCTCTCACTGTACAATACCATGCAGTTTTTATCACAATTGCTCTGTAGTACAGCTTAAGGTCTGGGATGGTGATTCCACCAGAGGTTCCTTTATTGTTGAGAATATTTCTGGCTATCTTGGTTTTTTTGTTATTCCAGATGAATTTGCAAATTGCTCTTTCTAAGTCTGTGAAGAATTGAGTTGGAATTTTGATGGGGATTGCATTGAATCTGTAGATTGCTTTCGGCAAGATGGCCATTTTTACTATATTAATCCTGCCAATCCATGAGCATGGGAGATCTTTCCGTCTTCTGAGATCTTCTTCGATTTCCTTCTTCAGAGACTTGAAGTTCTTGTCAAACAGATCTTTTACTTGCTTAGTTAGAGTCACGCCAAAGTATTTTATATTACTTGTGACTATTGTGAAGGGTGTTGTTTCCCTAATTTCTTTCTCAGACTGTTTATCCTTTGTATAGAGGAAGGCCACTGATTTGTTTGAGTTAATTTTATACCCAGATACTTTGCTGAAGTTGTTTATCAGGTTTAGGAGCTCTCTGGTGGAATTTTTGGGGTCACTTAAGTATACTATCATATTATCAGAAAATAGTGATAATTTGACTTTTTCCTTTCCAATTTGTATCCCTTTGATCTCCTTTTGTTGTCTAATTGCTCTGGCTAGGATTTCAAGTACAATATTGAATAGGTAGGGAGAAAGTGGGCAGCCTTGTCTAGTTCCT
>JADRCD010235501.1:5366-22265 GCA_019843815.1 Montemys delectorum
AAGAAGAAGAAGAAGAAGAAGAAGAAGAAGAAGAAGAAGAAGAAGAAACAGAACAACAAAACACCACTGACAAAGAGGAAAACCCAGAACGTTTCGAGAAAGCCTCGTTAGCTGTCAGCTGGCCCTGCGCACACCTCTTCAGAGCCAGTGGGCCACTTCAGAGCCCAGTCACTGAGCCTCACGCCACCCCTGGGTAAGCCAGGTGCCGAAGGCTAGCCTAGTAGTAAGCACAGCTGTCTGTCCCCAACAACAGTCCTGAACGGTCAAGGATAAGTTGTTGGGTCATGCCACCTCCGTTCCTTCCCCGGAGCAGCTCCCCCTTACTGTATCGTCTGGTATCTTGTTTTCCAGAAAATGAATTTTTCAGAGAGGGTTCCTATCCTTACTAAGAGGACAGACGCTGACAAAGTGGTAAAGAAATGTACGAAGGACCCAAGACATGTAATGGATTCAAGCAAGATACAAAGTCAGGGGCTGGAGAGATGGCTCAGCAGTGAAGAGCACTGACTGCTCTTCCAGAGGTCCCCGAGTGAGTTCAATTCCCAGCATCCACAAGGTGGCTCAACCATCTGTAATGGGATTGGATGCCCTCTTCTGGTGTGTCTGAAGACAGATACAGTGTACTAGTAGAAACTAAATACTTCTTTTTTAAAAAGGTACAAAGTTAAGGAGGGCCGCTTCTGGGAAAATTCTATTCAAGGAAAGATGGGGAGAATGGAGGAGAAGGGAGGGTGTCTGGGCTTGGAGCAAGCCATCTCTCCAGAGGGAGAGAGAGAATGGAGAGAGAAAGCCGTTCCCCTTCCTAGGCCCATGTCAACATATTTCTTTGTAAGGCTATTTCCATTTCTCTTCAGGAATAACAGAAACAACTGCCTTTTCCAATGGCCAAGTAAAAAGACACTCATGTGGTGGCCTCTTCTCACTCCGGTTATGCAAAGCTTTCACCGGTTGGGACCAGCCCGGGAGTCAGAAGCTAAACTTTGTTTTTTAAAACAGGAACCATTTCTTCCCAGGCCATAATAAAACTTGCTAAAGTCATGAAACAAGAGTTGCCTATCAGAATGACCTAGAAAGCTTTTCGAATTCCCCATGCCCTGTGGGTGCTTTGTGTAGCTGCTCCAGAATCTGCAAGTTACTATTGTGGCCCACTGCTGGGGGAGGGGTTCACAATGAAGCAAGAACCCCAAGAGAGGGTGGGACACTTCCCCTCTGCACTGATGTTTTTCTGCCTTGAGGCCTACCTAGCCATAGAAGGAACTACTGTCTCCCTGTCCCCCACCCCCAAAAGCAACTACTCGGCTCCATGGGTTTGTTTTAGTAAAATCACAAGCCATCTTTGGGTTTGGGAGCACCATCTCCAGGGAAGTCTCAGAGCACTGGCTTAAAGTCAGAACTCAGCAAAGACAGGTCCTGCAGGCAAGATGAAGGTGCCCGGATAGACTTAGAGTAGTTTTGAGGTAATTCTCTTTGGACCTGTCCTAATGTTGACCATGTCACACACTTGCGAGTGGTTACTCACGTCTGTCTACAAACTGGCCCTTGGAGGTGGCCTTTCTAGTCCTGGCTTGGAACTGGCTGCCTAAGTAGCTCAGTAAACTTCACACTTTGCTCATGCCAACACACATGGCAGCCTGCGAGGCTCTGTGGGCACTCAGAGAATGCCAGAGGACCAGCCTGGCTAGGTGTCCAAAGGCTAGCACATTTAAGAAACACACAGCCCCTTCAGATTTCCCAAGCCTACTCAGGACCTAAAACGGTCCTATGACAGCAGCCTAGGCGAGAGGCTTGGTTCTGAAACCACTCCGGACTTCTGCAAACCTAGTCGCTAGACTAGGTTTTTAAAATGGTTCCTAGCCACATACAACACGGAAGTCTCTGCTCGTATTTATCTACTGAGGGTCTGGGTGCCATTTCTTTCCCATTCTACAAACTGTAAATGCAAATCAGGAGGGGAACAAGACCGAGAAGATGTCCATTCAAGCACACGTGAGCATACAACCATCCATGAATCAGTGAGATCTCCAAATCATAGAGAGCCCTTCTGAAAGGTCTAAGGCAGGAAATACTGAAAGGAGGGTTGATCAGAGTACTGCAGGCCCCCGGAGCCACTCTACCGCGCACGGCTCTACCCGAGGCAGGAAGGATGCCACAGCTTATTTCCTCCCCTTGAGGGCGCTTGTAACTAGCAGGTTTACCTTTGAAGGCTGTTTGCTCTGAATATTCCTGAAAAAAGTGGTCTTAGCCGTAAAGAAGCAATCTTCCAGTTCCTCGTCCAGGCTGCAGTACCCACTGCTCATGCTGCTGTCCACGGTCATTGGGCCCCACCCGAGTCTGAGCTCATCGGACTGCGGGGCAAGGGCTGTGCGAGGGGCCCTTCTGGTGTCGCTTCTAGTGGGTTACCAGGCTGCTCTCGGCCAGGCGGTCTGTGTGTGCTTCCTTCCCTGGGGTTTCAAGCTCCTGCTCAGCGTGGGGGCCCCTGGGTCCACACACCTTGCTCGCTAGTGCCCCCTCTGCTGCCTTGAGCTTTGTGCCTGCCTGCTGGCTCCCCGCCCCTTGTGCTGACAAGCCACCCGTACACCTCCCTCCCAGCGCCTTTCCTGTACTGCTCTGTTCAGCTCTAAAGCCACTTCCTCTAGCAAGGTTCCCCAAAACCCTGCTGGGTGTCACTCACTCTACCCCCCCTCCCCCAGCTGAGTGCCAAGGACTCCTGGCGGAGATGCAAGCATAGGGACCAACCAGGACGGACCTGAGTGGGACAGTTCCCTTGGCCCTTTCCTGCTCCTTCTGGAAGCGGTCTTTCTCACTTGCTATGGCGATGGCTTTGGAGTAAAGGTACATCCCTCCACTGCTCCCATGCCCTCTAACTCCATTCCCTTCACCCCAATAGCCTTCCTCCTTTCTCAGGTGGTAGTTAGAGAAGTAACTGGCGAGGAAAATCATTATCCGGCCTGCCTGGAGAAGAAGCAATGTTTTAACTCGAAAAGGCCAGAGAAAACCGCCCGGTCTAATGAGCACTTGCAAGTCCCAGGTGAAGTGATGCAGGGTGAGGCCGATCCAGCCTGCCATCTACAGATCTCTACCATCAAAGAGGCAGCAGACAGCACCCGGCGATTTACACGTTTTCCTGGCAGTCTGGTGAAGGAGGCTCTCTGCCAGGTCAAGTCATTCCTACTCTTAATTCTCCAGGGACTAGGCAGGCTAGAAGGAATGTGTTTCTTATTTAGGACTGATCCTTCCAGACCACAGTGGTCTGACGGCCGTTTGGATCACCATTGTTAAGAGCAACGACCGTAGGTGCTGGGTGATGGCATGCTGTCTGCCGTTATCCTTAAACCCTGAATAGAGACCATTCATTCCACTGCACGGATGAGGAAGGCAAAGCATAGAGTCATGCAGACAGGCCACGTATGATAGGATCAGGCCAGAGCTGTGACCCGGCGAGGGTCTATTTGCTCTGAGTCGCTGTGATGGTCCATCCATCAGCTGAGATAAGACTGCATGGTGGACACTCTGCCAGCTTGAGCTGCAGAGGAACCTGGACAGCTCCAGGAAACGAAAGCCCAGCCTTTGGAAGCTCGCACTTCCGAGAGTGCCAGCTACACTTCCAGAGTCGGGTGGCCTATGGGCCCTAGGACAGCCTGGAGATGGGTGGAGGAGGCAGGCTCTCACAACCCAAGTCTCTGTTGGCTGTGCTTACAATTCTGAATGAATTGTAAGTGCTCGCTCGGGTAGCTGGGGCTAGCCGAGGGTTAGACTCCCCAGCCTCAGACATGGAGCTGCACACGCCACTGTACATGGTGATTACTTTGTGTGGAACCCTCCTTCTTCTCCTCAGCCAATCCATCTGTGCTCAGAGGTTTTAAAGCTGTAGCACAGTATGGCTCCATCATCCCATAGGGAAGCCAGCAGATAACAGCACCCTGAGGTGGTGCCATCAACCCAGAACCTTGAATGCTACTAGCTCGTTCTCCCTAGAAGGAAGATAAGGAAAGACAGATAGCAGGCTAGAGATGGGGGGAAAGGGAAGGGGGCAAGGAGAGTTTGCTAGGAGTCAGGGGAGATCCCTGGGATGGACTGAGGAAGGGCTTGGCTCTGCCCACAGCAATCGTCAAGTGGGTGCTTTAGAGGCCGGGGGTGGGGTGGGGTGGGGAGGGAAGGGTTTCCCCAGAGACAGTGGTTCGAGCCGGGAAGCTGCTATCAGCTTCCACATCTCTGCTGCTGGTTGGACGAATGCTCAGAGGCGGCTATCCTCAACATCCTACCTTCATTTGTCCAGCTAGAAAACTCCTCACAGTTTTTAATAAGGCCAACTCCCCAGGCTCAATGGAGCAAGGTGGGCCTCGGAACCTCTCTGACCACACTGCGTCCTCGGGGGTCACCAGCAGAGCTCTGCAAATGCCACTTCAGCGGTACGACATTCAAAAAACACCGCTAATAACAACCTTTTCAAATGCTAGGCTCGAGCCTCCCGGGAACCAGCGCAAGTCTCCTCTTGTGCACAGCACACAGGATGCCAGAGAGGGAGAGGAAAGCTGTCTCAGGGATGCTGTCTTCTTATAGAGCATTGCCCCATGTTATTCCAGACACTGTGAGGTGATGCCGAGTAGGGTTTTTCAGAGTGCCTTTGATACCCACACTTCGCTTAGGCCACTCCATAACCTTAAGAGCAGGTATTATGCTCATTTTTTTTTTTTATTACTTTTATTTTTTACAGTCCAGTCATTACCTGTCCCGTCTGCCCTCCCACAGTTCCTCATATCATTCCTCCTCCCTGCTGTCTCTAAGACGATGTCCCTACCCCCACACCTCCCCCACCCTATCCCCCACCAGGCCTCCCCACTCCCTAGGGTCTCAAGTCTCTTAAGGGGTTAGGTGCGTCTTCTCTCACTGAGGCCAGACCAGGCGGTCCTCTGCTGTATATGGGTTGGGGGACTCCGGCCAGCTAGTGTATGCTGCCTGGTTGGTGGCTCAGTGTCTGAGAGATCTCAGGGGTCTGGGTTAGTTGGGGCTGCTGGTCCTATTATGCCCATTTCACAGGTGAAAAAAGAAACAATGGCAGGAACTTGTTCTATCCAGCTCATTCCTTGCAAAGCCTCCTGACTCCTAGTTACACTATTGTTCTCACCCACCACCACCTGCTGGTGGATTTGGCTTGGAAGGAGGCCGGGAGTAAGAACTCAGCAAAGTTGAGGCTGCAGGCAGGGTCCTCCGGGATGAAAAGAAACTGGCAAAGATCCTACCCAAGAGAGAGAGTTGAGCGCAGCTTCTATGGGGAAAAATCCTGACTGAGGCCCTAGAGTTTGAAAAGCCTGGCTGTCTGTCGTGAGCATCTAGTCGGAATCGTGATGTTGAATAGTGAACACCAGAGACATTGATTGGCCCTGGGAATGGAGGGGGCGTGGAGGAGCTTGGGTGGCAGAATTTAAACTTCTAAGGGGTAAGCCACAAAGCATGGGATTTGCCTGATCTTGCCCATGGGGCCAGGAACAGGACTAGACCTGAAGTGTGCTGTGCAGAGCCCTACCTGTACCACGCAGGTTGTGAAACCCTTGGCAAATGGTGAGTGGCCCACTCCCCTGACTCAGGGCCAGGTGAGGAAAGACATGATGCTAAGCTTTCCTCTTCTCTCCCATGTCCTCCTGGAAGGAGACCACGACCCTTGCTGTATCCATCTTGGGGTTCTGCATGTTCCAGAAAAGCAGTGACACTGGGAGGCAGGGACTAGCACATTTGGCTGCATGTGCCTGCCCACCACCTCCGTGCCTGGTGCCCCTGGAGTCCAGAGGAGGGTTTTGGAGTCTTTGGAACTGAAGTTACAGATGGTTGCTAGCTGCCACCAGAGTGTCAGGAACCTAACCCAGTTCTTCTGGAAGAGTCTGTGCTCTTAACCTCTAAGCCATCTCTCTCCAGCCCCAGTGTCTGAGTTAGGGTTTCCATTGCTGTGAAGAGACACCATGACCAAGGCAACTCTTATAAAGGACAACATTTAATTGGGGCTGGCTTATAGGTTCAGAGGTTCAGCCCATTATCATCAAGGCTGCAGCCACAACCAAGCTCCCTCCTCACAGCTGTGCTAAATTTGACTGGTATCCCTAGAAGCCATCCTTCCTTCTCATGCTTTCTCTTTTGTTATTCCCTCTTGTTTGTCAAAATCTTCTTCTGGGGGCCGCAGAGACAGCTCAGTCTATAAACGGCTTGTCACACAAGCATGGGGATCTACGTTCAATCTCCCACACCAATATAACAAGCCAGGTGTGATGCTATGCACCTACATTCCTGAGCTGGGGTGAAGGAAGCAGCGGGATCTCTGGGCCTGTTGGCTAGCCAGGCCAGCTGAATCAGTGAGCTCCCGGGTTAAGGTCGTGAATGACCAAGGAAGGCACCTGATGCCCTTCCCAGGCCTCTCATGCACATGCATACATATGCGTGAGAGTTCTCCATACTACACATACCATCCCCAACACATAGAGATCAGGTAAATAGCATTCTCGAGGAATGGCTGTTGAGGATGCTCTCTGGGTACCACATACATACATAGATATATGTGTTAAACACACACCCCCCCTTCTCTGTCCTCTGCTTCCTGTCCCTCAGTGATGACCACACATCCCACACCTTCCTCAGAAGCATCCTTTCCCAGATGTCTTATTTAGGTTTAAAATCTTAAGACCACTATCTACCGTCCCCGGGGTTTCTGAGCACGACATGGCTGTGCGAAGCAGACAACTCAATGTTTCCACAGGCGATTTCCTGTCTTTTAAGATACGCATCTATATACCATTTAGGTCAGACTCAACTCGAGATTCACTTTCTCGGAGACGCTAGCCCACACCAGGCTTCTCTTGCTCGACTGCCAGGCTAAGAGTTTGGACAGAGTCTAGATACATACAAATACTGAGTGTAGTTGAATTAACTCAGCCACTCTCACACCAAGAAGCTGACGTCCTGAAGAGCTCATGAGGAGGTTGGAGTCAGGTCTAGAGTGTCTTTTGCTGTCCTTTTGTGAAGCTAGAGGACAGTAGAGTCTCTGTTCAGCAACTTTCTCCCTCAGGTCCCCCTCAGGTTCATGGCTAATCTTCCAGAATCTGGGGTGGGTTGGCCTTCTACTGTGAGATTTCAGCCCTCCTGGTACTACCCATAGGAAGGGGGGTCCTGCTGCCATGCACCTCAGAGCTTTGGGAACGACCCGCCATCTTGGAAGCCCACTGCTTCCCAGGCTGTGAGGAGCACAGAGAAATGTCTCCAGGGCTCCCAAGCTTTTCAGGAACAGAACTGGAGTTCCCTCCCTCTTCAGAGGTGGGCTCTCGGGTACTACCCCATCTAGAAGGTATCTGGCTCTGGTATGGGAGAAATGAGCTCTCTCTGTGCTGGGCCAAGTGGCCTTTGATAGCTCCTGTGCGGGAAGGTTCTGGGTGCAGGTGAATTGCTAGGTTGGCTTTGAAATGGTAGGGAATTGACGAAGACGCCACGGCACAGGATATGCCAAATGTAGCCAGAGTCGGGTAGAGGGGGTTAGCTTTCCTTTGGCGCACATGGATAGGCTGATACTCCTCTGGCTACTTCTGGAATTTCCTGGGAGAGAGAGAGAGCATCCATTCCTTCTCTAGGAAACAAGTCAGGACAGAAACGGAGGCTAAATTATAATCGCGAGAACCAAGAAAGCCAATGCAGAAGAGACGGAGGTGGGAGTCTAATGCACCCTGCTCCCTCACTTCCCAAGCCTGCCAGAAGAGACTGGATTGGATCTCAGACCCTCTCGCTGCCGTTTCCAACATTCATGCTAATGTTCACAAGCTAGAGGTGGCCGGTCACCTCCATTTTATGGTGGGCAGAGGATGGCAGTAGTAACTATCCCAAGGAAACAGAGACGACGACGACGACGACGACGACGACGACGACGACGACAACAACAACAACAACACCTCCAAAAAGACCAAAGCAGTAAGCTGTGGAACCAATCCAAAAAGCCAAATGATAATATATGTAACTGGAATCCTCCATAAAAAAGCAGCCAGAGGGTGTAAAAACCTGAAGAACTGTCTACAGTTCCCCCAATTTTGAGGACAATATAAGCCCACACAGCCAAGAAATCAAATGAACCTCAAGCAAAAGAAGCATCCATCAGCAAAGGGCACATGATACTCAAATGATTCAAAGGTCACAGTAAAGAGCGGGTCAGGTAGTGGTGGCGCACGCCTTTAATTTTGGCACTCAGGAGGCAGAAGCAGGAGGATCTGAGTTCAAGGTCAGCCTGGTCTAGTTCCAGGATATCCAGGGTTACTCAGAGAAACCCTGTCTTAAAAACTAGAGAGAGAGAGAGAGAGAGAGAGAGAGAGAGAGAGAGAGAGAGAGAGAGAGAGAGATGTATACAGCATGGGAAGGAGACTGTGTCACATATAGATGACCCTGGACACAGAACAGTTACAGGTGAAAACCACAAGAGAGATAATAGTGGCATTGGTGTGACAAGTGAATTCACACTAAAGTAACAAAAGAAAAAGCCTTTCAACTCAGACCCAAAGATGAAAGAAGGACTTTTTCAGACATGGAAGCTGAAGGCATGTATCCGCACACATTTCACGCAAGCCAGGAGTGTAACAAGCCATGCCAAAGTTTGTGTCAAGACATGACCTTTACAGACCGACAAATCCCGTTTCTCAGACCACATCCCAGACGACGCACAGCTGTAGAAAGACACAGTAGTGTCGAGGCTCAGTGGGTAAGAACACTCCCCTGCGAGCATGAGGGACTAAGTCTGAATCTCTAACATGAGCTTAAACATGACTGTGCATGCCTGGAACCTCAGCATTAAAAGGTGGAGACGGGCAGAAGCCAAGAACTCCCTGGCCAGCCACCCAGCACACATGGCTGGCTTCAGGTTCAGTGAGAGACTCTGTCTCTCACTCACTAGGTAGAGTGTGATAGAGAAAGCCACCTAACTAACACCCTGCTCTGGCCTCCACATGTACACACGGGTGTGGACCCAGACATGGCTCGTGTACCACACTCACAAACGCTACTGCACATGCTTACACACACGCAAGCACAAAAAGCAAATAGTGATATGGGGTGGGGGAGGGGTGGGGGTGCTCCACCCTCTCACAGGAGAAGGGGAGGGGAAAGGGGGGAGGGACTATGTAAGGAGGGACCGGGAGGCAGGGGCAGCAACCGGGATGTGAAGTGGATAAATACAAAAATAATTAAATAAACATAAAGAAAAAACAAACACTAAGCTTATAGTAACTCAAAGAAAGCACACTGGGAATATTAGCTCAGTGGTAAAGCACTTGCCCGATATGTATGGGGCCCCAAGTTCAATTCCCAGCATCTCAAAAAAAAAAAAAAAAAAAAAAAAAAAGGTCATTAACTATATAATAAAAGAAAGTATTTCGGGGCTGGAGAGATGGCTCAGTGGTTGAGAGCACTGACTGCTCTTCCAAAGGTCCAGAGTTCAAATCCCAGGAACCACATGGTGGCTCACAACCACCTGTAATGAGATCTGACGCCCTCTTCTGGAGTGTCTGAAGACAGCTACAGTGTACTTACATATGATAATAAATAAATAAACCTTTTTTTTTTTTTATAAAAAGAAAGTATTTCAATTCATAGAATGTTACCAAGGATAAATAAAGGTACTTCACATCGATAAAGAGGCCAATTATAAGGACATAATAATCCTAAAATTGTATGCATCCAATGATGGAGTTTCAAAACACAGGAGTATAGCCAGGTAAGGTGCCATAGCTGGTAATTCCAGGACTTGAGGCTGAAGCAGGAGAGTTGTGAGTTCCAGGCTGGTGGGGGACCCCATATCAAGACTCTGTCTCACAAACAAACAAACAAACAAGCAAACAACTAAATCAAGGGTTGGGGATATAACTCAGTGATAGAGCCTTTGCCTAGCATATTGAAGGCCCTAGGCTCATCATCAGCACTGAAAATCACTGGGAATATATATATATATATTGAATGAGCAAATCCACCAAGAATCTCTGTGACAGAGAGCCAGAGCCTTAACAGAACACACCATTCATCATGCTTTGAGAAGGGCAAAGAATATAACCAAAATATACTACATGAAAAATGAAAAACAAAAAAGCTCTTGTCCTTTCAGACTCCTTTCTTCCTCTTCTCTAGCTCCCCCGTGTGGTGGTCCTGGGCTCAACACAGACGGTAGCCCCTCCTTTTCTGAAGGACCTGGGAAAGCGAGACTGGGCTTGTGGGAGGTAGTTCCAGGTTAGGAGTCAGGAGATTTGAACTCCTGTCAACTGAGTCAGTTCTCAGCTGCTGCCGGGCTCTGTTGAGGAACGACAGTGAGGAGGAGTGTGTCTGTCGATGTTTGGGGTGGGAATGTAGGCAGAGAAGAAACAGAGACCTCATGAGTCGAAGGGCTATCAGCCAGGTCGATCCACTCTGGAGATTTGGAAGTCATTTGTCTGTTGGGTGAAATGGAACAGGGTCACCTGCACAGTGGCACGATGACTCAGGCTTCTATGGTCAATCAAATGAATGCGGGTACTTGCAGAGAGACAACTCACTTGGTCTTTATGCACCCAGCGATGCTGCTTGCCACACGAACCTAAGGACCTGAGCTGTGGCTTTGATCTGGGATCTACTGCTTGGGGTCTCTATACTTTCCCCTAGAACAGAGGGTCACAGAAGGAAATGATTTGCCCCATCCCTTAGGACATCTGCCCATATCTGGTTTGGGTGGTCAGGTCAGTGCGAGGACTTTTACCCACTCCAAAAGTTTGATACCCAAAACACATATACAAAGCTGTGCATAGTAACACACGTTTGTGATCACAGCGCAGGGGATGTCGATCCTGGAGCTCACTGGCCAGCCAGCCTAGCTTAATAAGTGAGCCTCAGGCTCCAGGGAGTCTCAGAAAACAAGGTGGACAGCTCCTGAGAAACAATGCCCAAAGATGATCTCTGGCTTCCACATATGCACATGTGTACCTGCACACACATGTGCACATATGCAGCATATACATATGTACCCGCACACACATGTGCACACATACAGCACACACATGTGTACCCCCCACACATGTGCACACATACAGCACACACATATGTACCCGCACATGCATGTGCACATATACAGCACACACATATGTACTCGCACACACGTGTGCACATATACTGTACACACATGTACCTGCACACACACATGCACATATTCAGCTCACAATATGTACCTACACACAACATGTGCACAGACATATCAGCACACGCACACACAAGTCAATAGAAATAAAATTTAAAAAAAAAATGCTGGTACGCACAGAGAACTGAACTAGACAAGTCATGTAGAACAAGGCCAGGGCTAGAAGGTTCCAAGCAGGATGATCCCAAGAGAGTGTCTGTGGCCGGGAACTGCTATAGGAGGAGCTGGTCTCTGCAGAAGGATGCTCAGGAGTCTACTGGGTAGAAGAAATGGGGAATAGGATTGGAGTAACGGGGCGGCGGTGGTGGTGGTGGATTGGTTTGTCTCTTATAATCTGTGTATTCCATGTCCAAGAAAAGTGTGTCAACAGCCAGAGGGCCAGAACTGTCTGGTTCGGGAGAGCACGGTCGGTCAGATGAGAATCAAAGCGTAGCCAAGTGCAGCATCTTCTCGAGTCATTGTCATGGAGAGGTGAGGCTGCTTCATTGTGGGTGCACTGGGGTGCTATTGGGGGCTTTCCTCACTGGGGTTACATAATAAGAGCACTTTTAATGCCTGCAGGGGGATATGTCTGATCACACTCGGGGTGCCTAAGGGAAGGCAGGACGCTCCAGGATCCCTGGAAAGACTCATAAAGCCATTGGACTTTGGACTTGCAAAAGCAGGCAACTGTCAGGCCTTCCTGAGGGGGTTTAGGGACCACATGGCCTCATGAGTTTGCAGCTGAGGCTCTAAGCCATCCTGCCTTTCCACACCTGCCTTCCCTTCTTCCTTCCTCTGCTGAGATAGTCGGAAATTGGCCATTACTGCTTTTTGCTTGTTTGTTTGGTTTGTTTTGTTTCTGAGACTGGGTTTCTCTGTGTCGCCCTGGCTGTCCTGGAACTCACTCTGTAGACCAGGCTGGCCTCGAACTCAGAAATCCACCTGCCTCTGCCTCCCAAGTGCTGGGATTAAAGGTGTGCACCCCCTCCGCCCGGCCATTATTGCTTTTAAAACATGAAGGCCAAATACTATACATAGGATGATCTCAGTCATACTTTGAAGAATGTATGAAGGGCTGGGAGTTGCAGTTCAGTAGTGGATTATGAATGACTCTTATGAGTGCACAAGACTCCAGCTTCAATCCTCACTAACACACACACACACACACACACACACACACACACACACACACATGCTTATATAGTAGAATACATGAAAATTCATATAAGGCTGCTTGTTTCCAGTTGTTGAAAAATCTATGTTCTTCTTTTCCTTAAGTAGCAAGAAGGAGAAATGCCCCCGTATTGAGACTTCACAATAGACGCCCGGATTGGGCCCTCACCTAGCTGACTGAGCTCAGGCTCAGGCCTCTGCCTCAGTAAATCCTCAGGAAGGTGGCAGGAGGTGAGTTAGTTCAGCCAGGCAATACCAGCCAGACAAAAGAAAATACCTGCCATTCTCATGTAACAGAATCCAAGCCAAGGCGGAAATCACCACGAACAGGTTTCTTAGAAGAAGCAAAGAACACGGATCAGGGCCTGGCTTTCCCCACACAGCCGGGCGGGGCACTCTACTGAAAGGCCAGGGCCAAGCCTGTCCAAGGCACATGCCAAGCACTCAGCAACCCGGACCCACACAAGCTGTTGCTGCTGGGGGCTGCTGGCACTGTGCAGGGTTCTCCCATCTCCGTGATGCTGCGGAGCCGTTTCTGTGATAGACAGCCATGGCTCAGTTAGCCAGAGGGCTCTAAGATGCCTTTCCTTCCAAGGAGGACAGAGCTCTGTTGTCTGATGTGCTGCTGGAAATCGCCCCTCCTGGCCATCATTCTAAGAGACCACGTGTGTGTGTGTGTGTGTGTGTGTGTGTGTGTGTGTGTGTGTGTGTGTGTGCAATGAAGCCATGCCCTTCCCAGCCTTCTGTCCACGACCCTGGCAGCTGGCCCACAACCTACAGTGGCTTTTCCACCTCGGCACAGCTGACATGTGGGGCCAGCTGCCGCCATCCTGCCTTTCTGCTACTTAAGATTGCAACATGCAGATCGCTTAGCAGAACCCCTGGCCTCTACACACTAGGTCCCAGCTGACAAACCAAACCATCTCCAGATACAGCCAGATGTCTCAGGGGAGAGGGCATATCACCCCCCTCTGCAGCCTCGCAGAGTATGAGAGACCCCCAAGACGCAGATCCAGGTAGTAGGGGACCAGGATCCAGGATGGGGGTTGGGTAAGGCTGGGAGCAGAGAGAAGAGGCCTGACAGTACCCGAACAGGAAGAGAAACTGGGGAAAGCGGTTGTTTAAATACACTTTTAGGGCCCGGGCTGTGGTGGCACACACCATTAATCCCAGCACTCGGGAGGCAGAGGCAGGTAGATCTCTGAGTTAGAGGCCAGTGAGGCCAGCATGGACTATAGATCAAGTTCCAGGATAGCCAAGGTTATGCAAATAAACCCTGTTTCCAAAAACAAAAAACCAAACCAAACCAAACCAAACCAAATCAAACCAAACCAAACAAACAAAAAACCCAAAAATCCATAAAAAGATCCTTTTAGGGACAGTACACTATTCACCCTCTGTCTTTTAAGGGAATGTTCATTCACAGGCTGCCCCGGGGGAGCTCTCAGTCAGAGCACTGGCCCAGCAGGCTTCAGGTTCCAGGGCCAGCAGCAGGAAAAAAAAAAAAAAAGCAAAGCAAAGCAAAACAAAACAAGACAGAAGTCTGCATTGCTCATCGGTGCTTCTCGGGCCTCACGTGGAGGCCAGGCTGCTCCCAGAGGCCTGGCTGCAGACGGCTGGCGACGCCATGACTCCCTAAGACTGAAGAGGGGGCATCGAGGCATTCAATGTACATCTTAGGACCCGTTTGCTCTTATCCCTTATGAGCACGTAATCACACTTGTTTTGTAAGAATGCTTCTCCATGGGAGCAGGCAGAGAGACAGTGGGGGGGACCTGGGAACGTCCAACAGGAGTGCCAGGCCTTTGAACACTGCAGCGCGCACCTGCCTGGAGGCTGTAGGGACTTGAGGCTGCTCGTGAGTCCTCCATCATGCCTGTGCATTTGCCTCCTCACAGTCAGAGTTTGCTCCTTCCTCACGTTGCTATAAGCACAAGACAGGAAAGAGCCATTTTTTTTTTCTTAAGTGGATCACTAAGTCCCCCAGAGTGGACACTTACAACCTTGCTAAATTAATAAATAAATAATATTCTAGGATACACTTAACTTCCCTGACCAGTAAGTGCTCAACCTGAAGGACAAGGCTCGCATCAAATGTCACCTCCTTCGGGAAGCCTTCCTAGATTTTTTTTTTTTTTCCTGTTAGCAGAAACAATTACACAGTGTACCCAAAACACTTGGCTGATACTTAATGCACACATGTCCTGGTATCTGCCAGTCAGCCATGTCACAGTTCCGCAGGCAGCAATGGAAGCTCTCTGTGGACCATTCTGGAGTTGTCATTTAGTATGCCTATCCTCAACAGCACTTGATACAGAACAGATATTCGATGACTACTTAAACACAACAATCAATGCCCACTGTCCCCTCCATCCCAAACCCTAAACATTACAGTTCAGAATGCACGGCCATGTGTGTGCTTTGCAAACCTCAGAATCATGAGCCACTGAGGACACCGTACTCCCATTGCTTCCGCAGAGAAAGAACACATGCCCAGCCCCTTTGAAGGTTGGGCTGAGAAATCTGGAAGGATCTATGATCTAAAGGCAAGATGATGTGTGGAGCTCCAGGCCTTCTAGAAACTTCTCTAGGAGCCACTCTGCTCCCGCCTGCACCCATACCTGGATCAGAGCCCAGGGCCAAATAGACTTCCTGGAGAAATCTGCAGAGCAGGCTTCTCCCTGCCACTTCCCCGGACCCCTGTGGAAGGGTGTGTCTGAGGCTCCATCTGGCCAGAGAACAGCTTGTATATATGGACTTGTGCCACCCACAGGGGCTGCTCTCCGGCCTGGCCTGTGGGCTCCCCTGCTTACCTGGTTGAAGGTCGGGGTGAGGGTGCCTTCTGGAGTGCGTCTATCCAGCGCAGGGCCTTCCCTCTGTCTGCAGTCCAGCTGGATCAGGCTGCGACACTCTGGGTGGCAGGTGAACTTACAATCTAGAGGAGGAGAACCAAAGAGATCAGGGGTCAGGTAGATGCCTGCCTCCTCCACCCAGAGAAACTGGGGCTGTGTTTAGCGCTGATGGGAAGGGCAGTGTGGCGCAGAAGAGGGGAGCGCAGGGGACCGTGGGAGGGTGATGCCTGACCTCTGCGCTGGAGCAAATGGAGCAAATGGTCGCAGCGAATGCTTCACACCCGTGCGGATCGCTTCCGCCTGCACTACCTGGTGTGACCCTGCATTCGCTCGCTCTTGGGACCTGGAGTCCTTAGTGACTTCTTCATAGTCAGACCATCTGGCTATATAGTGCCCACTCTACAAATTCATATTGATAACCAGAGGCCATATATCCCTAGAAAAGCCTCGCTTTGTCAATCTATAAACCAGGTATTCTCCAGCCTGTGTCGTAAAGATGTTTCTACAGGCATCAGACAGTGCGGCTGCAAGCATTAAAGTTACCCCAAAGGCAGAGCCATTATCATAGGCGTTATCTCTCTGGCCCTGTCTAAATCCAGAACGTTGAGGCGGTTCTTTTAACCCCAGTGGAATAGTCCACTGACAACAATATCCCAAATGGGGGAAAGGTGCACATTTCCAAAGGCTGTGCTCTCATCCATGGAAGCAGAGACTTAATGTCCAGAATTGAAAAGAACCTTTAGACTTTCTTCCAGGGACTTCCTCAGACACAGGAAACTCCCAGAGATTGAAAAGGAGGTACGCAGTGGCACACACCACAAATAACACTGCTGCTGTTGCCTGTTTCTCAGGAACTTTCATCTAAAGCCTCCTTGGCAAAAGGGAAGGGCAGTCCAAGGGGCCAGGAGGCCGAGAGACTCAGCCAGGGGAGGAGGAGAAAAGGGCAGGAGGGTGGGGCTGGCGGAAGACAGGGTTCCCACGGACGGACGGACGGCTGCTGTGGTGGTAGCTGTGGTCCCTTGTCCTGGAGGTGCCACAGTTCAGTCAGAGCATAGCTCTCCACTTACTGTCTTCCCTGACTGTGAAGCCCCGTGAGCCAGAGCAGGTGGGGTATTATGGCAGGGACCTCAAAGCCTGGGCTTGCACAGACGACCTGGAAGTGGGAGGGTCACTCTGGGTTGACGATGGTCCAGGCACCCCGAGAGTCCTTTCTGTCTACCAAATTTCAAATTTGGCATATTTGGTTTCTTTTTCTCCAAGCTGCCAAGCAGCAGACTCTCTCTTAGGGTCCTGAGGCAGCTGGTTTTCTTCCCACTCAGCTGAGGAATTCCAGAATGTGATCCCTGCTGTGCCCAGCTGCCTCCTTAAATCCCCCCAAATGAGCCCCCAGTCTATAGTCCTTATATAGAGACCCTGACAAATTCAGGGACAGATTCCAGACCTCTATATTCTCCTTCCTCCACGGTCTAACTTCAGGTCCACCTTCCTGAGGTAACAGCTCTGTGCACATCCCTCAGGCCCTGAGGTTAAAGCGGTCAGCATCCCCTTCTTTAGTTCGTGCCTGGAATCCTCCTAGCTTTTTTTCTCCATTGATGTAATTAAACACTGATATCAAAGCAACCTGAGGAGAAAAGAGTTTATTTAAGTGTATAGCTTATGACGAAGGGAAGTCAGGGCAGGAACCTGGAAGCAGAGACTAAAGCAGAAGCCGTGGAGGAA
>JADRCD010235502.1:16310-28855 GCA_019843815.1 Montemys delectorum
AGAAGAAATGAGGGGAGGGGAGAGAAGATAAGGGGAGAGAAGAGAAGAGAAGAGGAGAGGAGAGGAGAGGAGAGGAGAGGAGAGGAGAGGAGAGGAGAGTTAAAGGAGCAGGGCCTTGCCTGTAGGCCAACTTGTTCTCAAATTCAGATCCTCCTGCCTCTGCCTCCTAGGTGGTGTAACTACAGGTATGTGCTGGCATATCTGGCTTTATACCATATTTAAAGATGTCCTTATGTCTATTTGATTCTTTCTTTCTCTCTTTCTTCTGATAGACTGACTGTGAAAAGAATGTGAAGGTAGGAAGTGGGGAAGGTCTGGAAAGAATATGATCAGACTTCTTGAAAATAATTTAAATAAAACACTTTAAAGGATGTCCTTATATAAATTCTTTGAAGCCATAAGCACATTCACAAAAACCATTAATCGTCCATTAATTGTTAAGGGCCTTATCTAACCATTGCTTTACTCCAGGTCAGCTAGAATGCTTCTTTATTTTGAGAAAACTTCCTGTCCTTCACAGATTTTAGGCCACCCCGTCACGAAGACTCTCCATCTCTGGGCTTTGTGCTGCGAATGTCACAGTTTAAGGAAGCCTTCTAAAACTTGGCCTGGTGCAGAAGTTACTGCCTGCAGTTTTTGCTGGCTTTCTCTTTCAGAATTTTTTTTTTTTTTTTTTTTTTTTTTTTTTTGTTCCTGCCACAAGGCAAAAACAGGAAAGAGATGTGTGTGAAAGAATGCACTCTCTTTTCCTTTGTGGCGATTGTGTATCTTATGAGAAGGCCTCAAAGGTTCCCGGAGCTGTCTGCCTTTTCATGTAAATGGAGCCCTTAAGCCTATTTAGAAGTGTGTAAAAAGCCTGTGGGAGTTGAGGTGAAAGATACTGGGCTGTAGCATCAGCATCTCATTTAGTTTATTCAAGTTCAACTGGGCGCCCTTTCTGCTACATAATTAAAGCTACTTCAGGTCTGTATGTGACACTTGTCCATAGTAAATGACGTGCTATGCATATTACCGTATACACATATTACTGTGCAGCTCTATAACTACAAAACCAAGTATCTTGTACTGGGAGGTTTAAGGGATTTCCCAGGGTAATTTTGACAATGATAATTTTGCCAACTTGAGACTGCAACTCCCATGTAAAGCAGGACCCTCTGCCTTAAATCCCTGCTTATTCACTAGTGCAGGAACCAACGGATCTGGGGTTCATATTCACACCTTACACCTAAAACAGTAGCAGGTGTGCGCTGGCAAAGGACTTAATAAGAGGAGAAGGGGCAAGGTGGAAAGATTTCTGGTAAAGACAAGAATAGAGACCAGAGACCTGAGACTCCCGAGTCAGGCTGCCACCGAGGGAGTCTGGCCAGTCATGGGTGCACTTTTTCCTCCTGTGAAGGAACAGCTCAAATCAGCGTTAACCGAGGGCCTACCATTGTTTATAAGTGGATGTAAGCCTTTCTAGGTGGATATTAAGCCTCTTCCCTCAAGACTGTCCCACCTTCTAGCAGGACTTGTTTGTGCATTTGTCCTGTGAGCGTTAGTGTGTGTAGCTACATCCCCTGAGTTTGCAGTGCTGTAGGCAGACACAGAGTACAGCAGCAGGATCAGAACAGAGGAGGCTCTACCTTCTGCTGAGGCTGGGATGGGGTGGGAAGAAGCCAGATAATGGAGAAAGTGATTAGGGAAGTGAGGGTTGCCCCTGCCAGCTCCTGTCACAGGTTGTCCTGGAGGAATGTTCCCTTACCCTCTTCCCACCTCCCCACCATCCAAAGGAAGAGGGTTTAATCAGATGTAGAAACGCTCAGAGATTGGTAGAGAACTGATAAACAGCTCCTATCTTCATTTCAGTGCAATTGAACTTTGTATCCACGGACCCTTGCTTGCTGCGGGGGTTTTCACCTGCCTGCTCCACCTCCTCCCCGGCCCCTCACAGATCCTTTAGGAGGCTAATAGAATTCTGAGTCACTTCCTCTGCAGTTGGAATCCTTCCCGCAACTCTCCGTGGCACTAGGGTTAAAGACTGTGCTGCACAAAAAAATATGGTACCCTGATGTTCGCAGAACCCTGCATAAGTAGAACGATCGCCCTCGCCTTTCGCCCTTTTCCTCTGAAGTAGTCATCAGACCCTGCCTAGGCAGCTGCCTTCCCCAGACCCAGAGGAAAAGAACATCGTTCTGAAGATCTTCAGACACAGAGAAGAGGCCCTATTAAGCCCTCCCCAACCCCATTTACTTCTGTTTTCCTTCATTCAATCATAGTTCTCCAAATGGCCTCTTTGTTAAACCTAAGCATAAAAATAAATTAATTTCCTGAATCCTCACTTCTGAAGGCTTTCGTGCACATAAAGCCTATATATACTTAAGGGACTGCAGAGATGATTCAGTAGTTAAAAGCACTTGGTGCTCTTGCAAAGGGTCTGGGTTCAGTCCTCAGCAACCACACGGCAGCTCACAGCTGGCTTATCAGACACTGAGCATGCACACAGCACATACATATACACGCAGGCAAAACACCCATACACATCAAAAAAAAAACCCTATTATGATTAATAAATGTTTATGTTTTTCTCTTGTTAATTTGCTGCCAGAGATACTTAGCCATTAACTTAAAATTAAAATTAATTTTAATTAGAAAATGTGTGTTACTCTCCTTTGTAGTAGCTACTAGTTTTCAAGCAAGGCTCTGCTTCCTCCTTTGTAGCACAGAGTTAGTACCTCCATTCCTACTCTGTGGGGTTGGGATAAGGAGGGTGCCTGTAAGTACTTTCTTGGGATCTATAGACTGCTCTAAAGAGACTACTCTAGAGACAGTTCAAACACAGATAATCCTAAAGCAGCGTGCATCCTAATGCAGCACTCCAATCACAGAAATTCAAATCTAGCTAGTGCAATGGGAACCAGGGAAGACCTAAGGAAGGAGAAGCAAACAAAGGTCCAAGTCAGCAAGCAGAAGCCACGTGCAAGCGAGGACACATAGGACAGCCAGTCCTGGCGACAGGAACTTACTTTCAACAATTTCAGTATGTCTTTTTTTTTTTTAACTTAAATGTTAATTTAATAAGAATGCAAATTCTTTATGAATATTTATTCCTAAATGTATACGTTTAGATTTATATAATTATATTAGCTAAAGGTACAATAAAGATGAGCATAGTTCACAGTGCCTTCCTGCTTCCTGACAGCAATCCTTGTTTGAACACACAGAGTTACAACTTCACCGTAAGCAAAAAAACAAACATACCAGTTTTGTTTTTCAGTTCAGAAACCTGAGTCAAATCAGCAGTCTCTAGGAGAAGGGTCATTGTAAGGCCTACGTGCTTTAGTGGGTCTAGCCCTCCCCCCCACCCCTGCCACTTATTTGACATTTTCTTGTGGAAAACATTCTAGTTTAAATAAGCACCAGTGTCAGCCTTGATCATCAGAAACCAGAATGCAAGAGTCACAAACAATGTCTACTCAGTATGGGGGGGCGGGGGCGGGGCGGGGCAGCAAAGAGCAGGCTGCAGAGAAAGTCAGCAGTGTAGTGAGTGAGTTTGCAGAGAAAGTCCACCTATCCCAGCAGTGCAGTGAGTTCACAGATAAATCTCACCTATCCCATGCTTACCTTTCAAAGGCCTACATCTCTCTTTTGCTAACAGCCACGGACCTCAACACACAAGTGTGAGATCATCCTACCCAGTCAGACCCTTGAGATGGCTCAGCAAATAAATACACCCTTCATCCCTGGGCCCTCACAAGGACTCAATGAAAGCAATGGAGTAGAGCCCCAAGAATTCTTATGTTTAAAAGAGGTTCCCATTCAGGACTATGTCTCCTAAATGAGTCTCCAGTTTTGACTGACTACCCTCTGATAATAATCAGGGGTAGGAGTGCCATATTGACCAACAGGTGTGGCTATTTGGGGCTACCCTAAAGGAAGTCTAAATTGCTCAATGTTCCTAGCCATTCAAGGGGTTTCGTGCTGGAGTGACTGATAGACGGGGATAGAGTTCTACTCCTGGCACTCTCAGAGTCTGGCAGGCTTGATGACAGTTTAGCACAGTGGGACTGAAGAGGAAGTTTGCTGGATGGGTAGTGTTTGGGTGGGCAGGGATTTGTAGATCTCAGACAAGCCAGGACAAGATACTTTGGATGCCCGAGGCTCCATTGATGTTTGGGAATGCCAGAGGTGTAGGAGGCATCCGAGGGCGTTCCTATGTGTTAAAGGTGAAGAAAGTGGATACAAGCTAGTCACTAGGACTTTATGAGTTCTAGAGATATTCAAGAGGTTAGGGATGTTGAAGTAGGGATTATTTCAGAGATGTTAGAAGACTTGGAAGGTACCGAATGATATATCAGAAGTGTTCAGGATCTAAGGAAAGTCAGTGGAAGATCAGGAGGAAATGAATGTTACTGGTTATGCAGTCAACCTCCTTTGCCATGTCTTATCTGCCTGCCTGGATATAACATTCCAAACTTAAGGGGTGGGTCTGGAGGCGAGGAGAATAGAAAAACATGGTCTATCAACCCCAAAGACCTTCAACTCTTGGGCTTGTGTCTCTAAGTAGCGTATGTAACTCATCACAAGATTTGATGTGAAATAAAATAATAATCTTGGACAAACAGATTAGATAGAGTATTGGCAAGTGACCTGACATCTTGGTATGCCTAGGATAATCTTAGATCTCAGCTTCCTTTCCTGTGTCCAGTTCACCTTACCATGAAGAGTTACAGTCACAGATGTCTGGAATAAATATGCTTTTATGAATCTATGATAACAGTCGTTTGTGGCCAAAACAGATTTTTTTAAACTGGGTGCTGATGTAGGATTATAAATGGCAGTTATTGTATGTTTGGGGAAATGAGTTTATCACTCCTTTTACAGATAAATACATCACAGGTATTTGGGTACCAGAGCGAGTCCTCAGCCATCATTTTCTTGATGTCTACTCTACTGTTCTATACAGATGACAGCGAACGACACATGGTTCCTGTTTTAAAAATGCTCCCAGATTAGCAGAGCAGATGTATGTGAAAATAACTATACTGAGTAAGATAATAATTGTTGTACAAGCCAAGCAGCACAGAGGAAGAAAACAATGTACTCCAGAAAACTAGGGAAGAACTCATAGGGGAGGAAGTACATGGCTCACATTTAGAGAGGTAAATATCACCATGCTCAGCAAAAAATGGGGAGGGGGGTTGGGGGAGGAGGGAAGTGCAGTAGTGTAGGAAACACATGACTAGGAGCTGAAGGGCACTCAGCTGGATTCAGTATATGTTTATAGATAGACGCTCCCATCATGTATTTCCCTACTCACAGGAAGTTCTTATCTGGCAAAGCAATCCGTGTTTGTACTATTGGTAATAGGGTTTAGGTTCCTTGTTTAGACACCAGAAAGCAACAGGGAGAAAAGATAATATTCTTCCCTTACTGGTTAAAAGGTTCATGGCTGACTCCCCTATCAGAGAGGGGGATTAACAAGAGAAAAGCAGAGCAGATATGTTTAACCAAAGGTTTATGTGACAGGGAAGCCTTCAAGCACACAAGCCCAAAGACCTATAGAAACTATTTTTAGGGACTGTTAGACAGAATCTGATGAAAGGACAGAGGGTGGTACTAACTTGGGGGACCTAGCAAAGCCGATTTGTTCCAATTCTGTTTAGCCTCCAAGATATGGACAGAAGTTCACTAGAATGGAAACCTTATGACCTGCTTCTTGAAGAGGTAGGTCAAAGAACTTTTAAAATAGCTTAGGTCAGAAGAGACAGGCAGAATAAGGCCAAAAGTGTTCTTCCTGCTTGGGAGGCAGTGAATATATTTATGTTTTAGTTTCTATAGCTTAAAATACTCACTATAACAAGGTGCCATGTTTCAGGGACTCATGTTCTGAAACCCAACATTTTTTTTGTTGTTTGTTTGTTTGTTTTTCAAGACAAGGTTTTTCTGTGTAGTCCTGGCTGTTCTGAAACTCACTCTGTAGACCAGGCTGGCCTTGAACTTAGAAATCCACCTGCCTCTGCCTCCCAAGTGCTGGGATTAGAGGCATGTGCCACCACTGCCCAGCTAACCCAACATTTCTTTAGAAAAGAAATTGGTTTTTGGTCTAAGTGAAAGCAAATATAAGAATGTATTACAAATGAATAAAGGGCAGAATATATGGCCAAATGGACTCTACCACATAAGAGCTGAATAACTTCTGAAAAGTTAGATATTATGGTGACTCTGGTATCTCTGTACCATAGGGTTGATACAATACCATCTCCATAATGTTGTTCCTCCAGGGCAGAAATAAATGTGAGAAAATTTCATAAAGTGCTTTGAAGAGCAGTAAAAGTTATTTTATCAAAAGGATCAGTACATCTCTTTTTGTATAGTACTATGAATTATGGAAGTCACTACAGAGACACAGAACTCCTACTTCTCAGTGCATTGTATTTAAATACAGTGGGTGGGAATAAATTTGGAAGGAGGAGAATATTGTGCTTTCAGCAAATATGTTGCTTTTTTTGAAGGAAAGATTTACTCTTTTGACTGTGAGTTCTAAAGATGAACAATTCAGCTGATTTGGTTCTCCATAGTACCCCTAACAATAGAAATGCCATAACAACCACAAATATTAGAGACATACCTCAATTTAAGCAACTTGTATAAGACAAAAGCATTTATTATTATATGTAAAAAAAAATCCCTGCAAGTCTAGGAATGTAATTTAATGCAGTTACACTTAACACAAAGGGGTTATGACAAAGAGAGCATGGTGACCAGTGGGAAATTCAAAAGAAAGAATGGGTCTCCTTCACCAAGGCAGTACACACAGAATGAGATGAGTGGTTTCTCTTACTTATGATAGGATCAGATTAATGTCAAGTTTCCTAAAATTCAATTTATATCTAATAAAGTGCATAGCTTAATGAATTTCGGAAAGTATGCATATACCTAACCTAGTTTCTATAACCTAGAAAGTTTCCTTGTGCAACTTTGTAATCAGTTGTCTCCCTCCTTGGCCCCAGGCAAACATGGATTTACTTTTTTTGTTGTTGTTATATAGTTTTGCAAGGTTTCATTTTAATTTATAGTTTGATCAACAAGATCAAATGATGATAGTTTAACATCATCAAAATTTGAGATTCAGATCTTACATCTGATAGAACAATTCCAGAAACTTTTGTCGCCTTACTGTTTTCATGAATCTGTGGAGATGATATCTATTTTCTATCTTATAAATCCACCATGAATAATCCAAAGAAGTCATAGAGGAGAAATACTTATGTACAGTCCAACTGACTCTTTAGAAGAGTGGTACTTCCAGACATTAGTCCTGTAGAGAGACGATGCCAGACTTCTCGTGGTACCCATACCGATCCTTGAAGGCTGGTCCTCAATATGGAAAGGAAGTTATATTTTGAAATATTTGGCTTAAGGCTCCAGAATTCTGTCTTCTGCCTCTAGCTGATAATAGAGATGAATAATTCACTTGGCTGATATATATCAGTTGACATCAGATTACTACTTTACTTTGGATATAAGTATAATGTAAAATGTCCTCAATGGCGCTGGCTCTGTAATGCTATCATAATCAAATGATTTATACCATGTTCAAGCACCCACTGCCCAATTTTTAACTTGTCAGCTTTGTAGTTTCCATTTTTCTTTGGATAAATCTGAATTTCTCAGTTAATATGCTTCTCTATAATATGTCAGCTGCTGTGTAAATCACTGTTGTTTGAACAATTGACTTACCTATCATTTTTATTGGAATGGAGTGGAGGGACTTGCCAAGCTTCTGATAGAGTTATATATTCATTTTCCTTGAAAAAAAAAAAAAAAGAATTTCCTGCTAGCTAAACAGAGCAGGTCATTTGTGTCTTCCTGGTCTGTAAGATCTTTTTCTGACATTTTATAGGCAAACCTAAAAAGATTCAGTTCTCACTTATTAAAATTGAGGTAATAGATCGCACGCGCGCGCACACACACACACACACACACACACACACTCGCACACTCGCGCGCACTCACACTGTTGCTGCCATTTGCCTCTCTGTACGCATGGATATCATTGTGTGGATTGTGCACTTTCAAAAAAGAACTAGCCGTCAGCACAACACTCTCACTTCCCCTGTGTACATTTTGTAGCTTCCCCATAGGGAAGTGAAACTGGTGGTGGTTGGACGAGATTGTCTCTGTTGAAGTGGATTCTGCCAAGTGGCTGTTTGTAGATAACCTTTATCTTAGGGTAATAATAGCAGGATCTACAGAATTCCAGCAGGCATCTGAAAACTGCCCGTCACTATCAGAATCGTAAAGCACTGGCTTTGGACATATATTCACTTAAGTTGGTGATGAGCCAGGAATCGGGAGAACCTGGCCCAGCTGTCTCTAAATGTGGGGGGGGGGGGGTGCGGGGGGGGGGCAGGTAGCTTTTTGTCACTGTTGATGTTTTCCTTCTTGTGGCTTATCTTCTGTGTAGAACTTTCAAATCCTCAAAGGCCCATTGCATCTTTAACTTTTGCAATATTCACATTTTCATCTTTGCTTTGTAGAGATGCAGTAAGTACTTGCACATGGAAAGAGTTAGACCATTACCCTGCCTGGAATGAGGCATTTCCAGAGGGCAGTATTCTGTTTGAACCATCCCCACAATTGGGATCCATCTGGAGCAGGTGCAGTATGATCAGACCTTTGTGGGCCATTCTCTATTATGCTGCTCGGACTTCAGTGCCCCACTCTCTGTATTTCTCTCAACTTTCAGGAGACTCAAGAAGAAATCTATTAACTATTTCCTCTTATTTTTCTCATACCCAGGATTAGACACTCATAAATATTTTAAGCACATTACACAGGACACAAAAACTTACCTTTATGGTCAGGACTAAATGTTGGAGCTATAATGTTTGAAATCAAACATATTTTAAAACATAACTCAGATAATGTTACTCTTCTCTTTCAAACCTAGCCATGGTTTCTTACCATCCTAAAACCAAACTCTAAGTCAGTGTTGTGGGAGCCAAGGTGCCGACTCAGCCCCACCATTTCTTTGACCCTGATCCTTGATCATTAGCTTGCAGCCACAGTAGTCTTTGGGTACCCAGATGATCCCAAGCTTCTTTTCTCCCAGGATCCTTATGTTCATCTTTCTGTCTGGGATCCTACCATGAACTCTGGGGAAACCCAGGACTGCCCCTCAGATCTCAGCCTAAATGGCTTCTCATGGCAGCAGCCGCCTGTTGTTCTTCACACTCAGTGGTTTGTTTATTCATAACCCCCATTCTATCTGAAACCCTCCTGCCCACTTCCTGGTTTCCTTATTTATTGCTAGACACTGATTGAGGACCCACTCCTCAAGGGCAGACCATTCTCTAACCTAACCTGGAAGGTTGTCTAATCCCCAACAATGTGTGGACTCATTGAGGATTAGAGCTGAAGGCATTTACCTTGCCCCACCCCATCCCTATTCCTTCCCCTCCCCTCCTCACATGCTGAAAATGTGTGGTCTAGGACTGAAGCCTACATGCCTTGGATCAAGGTTTTTAGTTTACTTGTTCCCTTAATGGGAAGCATCTGGTCCTGCACAGATGTAGACTGGAAACAGCATCATTCACCTTTTTCTCAGGGCTTGACAGGTAAGCCAAGAGTAGAAATATGTTAAATGACCAAGTAATTCTGTGTTATATCCTTGCCAATAAAGTTTCATCCTGGACTTCAATCACCAACTAGATGCTTCTGCTTCTTGAATGCCCTTACTTTGTGGTGTGCTCGTATAAGAGAGGCTCTAATGATGCATCGTTGGACCTCAAATGCACTTATGATCCAGAAGGGAAAGATGGCTGAACCCAGGGCCATTGGTAAGGAAAGCTAGGCAACAGAACTCAGTATTGGGTCCTAATTCTTCCTCATTGGAAAGTCTGGAATAGAAGGCTGAGTGCTTTTCCTGTGTGGAGGAATTGTTTACCTCTGCAGCCTCCTACAGTCCTTGGTGGAACTCCCTGATGCCCCTCACAGAGCACTGAGCTCTTGCTGCAAGATGGCGGAGGCTTTGTGTATCTACAGAGGGTGGGACAGACCTTGCTCTGTTGGTCATGCTGCAGGTGTCAATTAGGTCACAGGCGTTCGGCCAGTCGTCAGCTGTACTGGAGTGCAATTTTGTGCAGACATTTTCTACTGTTCACATCTACCCCAGGAGCTTGGTGAGGACATCTCACACAGTGCTCGGGGAAGGCTGCTGATGCCAGGTGATAATTCTTGGCAGTTCTTTTCTTCTTTGCTCCCATGGACACCAACCTTACCCTTTCCATCTGTAATAACAGATGAGTTCTGTGTCTGTTTTCTTCTTTCCTTGTAGTGTAGATTGGTAAGTTAGGGTGCAAGCCAGTAGCCTTACCCTTTAAACTTCTCTGCTTCCCTAGTTGCCACATGTGGTATCCTGGAGTCAGATGAGTTCTCTGGAAAGATTGCAGAATGGGGGTTGTATAGATCTGGCCAGATGTGTACCTATGTGCTGCCCCCCCCCCCCCCCCGACCTCGCCAGATTGTTTTCCTTTTTCTCCTTTCCTACAAAGCCTTTATAAAACTGCACCCTATTCCCATGTACACCATATAAACCCACTTGCCTTCATCTGCCCCCCAGGGCTGTTAGACCTTTCCAGCACACTCTGTCACTTGTCATTTGTTGTCCTTATCGGTACCCTCATGCCAGCCCCCACTGCTCGACAACAGACGCCTCCTGTCTTCAGTGCCTGGGCTAGTGCTCAGTGCTCTTGAGAGGACGTGGATGGATGAACCTCAGTGAGTGAGGTCATGTAGTGTAGTGGCGGTGGAAAACTTGTGCTCTGGGGTGCAGCCACCCTGAGTTGGATCCCAGTGTTGCCACTTACTGGCTGTATGTCTTCAGAGAATGATTTAACCTTTCTGAGATTCACCTTTCTTATCTATAAAGTGAAGCTATGTTGTGGAGATCAAAAGCGATAGAGGCAACGTAACTCTGGTTAAGAAAGTTGTCTTCATGTTTCAGCAGGTCTGGCTGGATTCCGGTACAGAGTTCAAGCTCTGACTCTCTTGTCTTATCTTTGTAAACTTTTAAGCTCACTTTTCCTCACCTGTCCCGTGGATATGACTACTGAAAGTGATCAAATAGGGATCCCTACATCACTTAATAAGGAAGTGACAGAGGCAAGCTGGCCATTGACATGGTGCCTGAGGTAGTGTGGGGAGGACCCTGACATGAGGAAAGTGCCAGCACAGGAGACTGCCTGTTAGTTATGAATTCTGACAAGGCTTTACCCTTGATCAAGTTTTGACAGAGCGCTTCCCCCTCACTTCATCCAAACATGCACATTATTTTTAATTGTAGTTTTCATCAAAGTAAAATATCAATATTATTTCACAAATTTAGTGAGAGTATAATTCTTTTTTTTCTTTTTTTGGCTTTTTTCGAGGCAAGGTTTCTCTGTATAGCTCTGGCTGTCCTGGAACTCACTCTGTAGACCAGGCTGGCCTTGAACTCAGAAATCCGCCTGCCTCTGCCTCCCAAGTGCTGGGATTAAGGCGTGTGCCGCCGCTGCTGCCACCACCACCACCCGGCTTGGGCTGGAGAGATGGCTCAGCCATTAAAGGCTAGGCTCACAACCAAAAATATAAGAGAGTATAGTTCTTAACCGAAAACAACAGTTCCCTCGTCTCCCTCCCATCCTTCTTGCTTCTTCCTCTCTGGAAGCTGCCATAGTTGAAGCCTCTGTTGAGGGCTCCACTGGCGTGCTCCTCATGTCCGACCGACACACTGGAGCTGGCCTTTGTTTTCCTATCTTAGGTGTTATCTAAACAGAGATGCCTTCTGTTGAGGATGGACACTGAGCTCTTATGCCTTTCTCTCTCGGTGCCACTTTTAATATACCCTGTTTGTAATCTGTTTTTAGTTAGTTTTAAAATGTTTATCTATTTATTTATATTTAATTTTATGTGTGTGAGTGTCTTGCCTGTGTGTATGTCTGTGTACCACATGCATGCATGGTGCCCAGAGAGACCAGAAGATGGGGTCAGATCCCCGGGAATTGGAGTGACAGATGGAGTGACATGTGAGCCACCATGTGGGTGCTGAAAAGTAAACCGAGTCCTCTTGAAGGGCACCCAGTGTTCTTAACTGCTAAGCCATTACTCCAGCCCTACTAGTATTAAATTAAAAACATATTTAGCATGATAGTATTTATATTATTAAGTATTCACAATGAATTATAAATATATGTCATAATTATATCTCCCTGTCTTAATAGTAGTTTAAAATTTCTCTCTGCCGTGCATTTACATCCTAGGGCTAGGGATGTAGCTTGATTAGTAGAGGGCTTACCTAACATGTAGGAATTCGTGGGCTTATCCCCAGGCATAAAACTGAGTTTAGTAGTGTATACCTGTAAGCCTAGCATTCAAGAGGTAAAGGCAGGAGGATTAGAAGTTCAGACTCATCTTTGACTACTTAGTGAGCTGGAGGCCAGTCAGAGCTACAGGACTCTGAACAGGTGATGGTGGTGATGGTGGTGATGGTGGTGATGGTGGTGATGGTGGTGATGGTGGTG
>JADRCD010235502.1:28955-45948 GCA_019843815.1 Montemys delectorum
GTGGTGGTGGTGGTGGTGGTGGTGGTAGTGGTGATGGTGGTCATGGTGGTCATGGTGGTCATGGTGGTCATAGTGGTGGTGGTGATGGTGATGGTGATGGTGGTGGTGATGGTAGTGATAGTGATGATGATGATGATAAACCAGAACAATATTCTCTACCCTCCTACCATCTTTAAATTGATAAAGGACTTTGAAACCATGGCTGCTGTGCTTCAAGCACACTTAACAACATTAGCAGCATTGTGTTAATATTGTCTAATACCCAGCCCATATACAGATTTCTCAGGTTGTCTCCAGGATGTTCTTTTACAACTATTAGTTTGAATAGGGCCATTGAGCTTTTGCAGAAATTGGATGTCATTTGTCCCACAGTGGATATTTGGCTATGGCTTCCTACTGTTGCCTTTAACTGGTTCTCTGTCCCTTACTTCCGTAAACTAGTGATTGCAGTTAGAGGCTTAGATTCAGATTTAGGGATTTTTTTTAAAGGGTAAAAGTGTTCAATATGTGGTGCTAAGGACCTCTTATTTTATCATGCTGCAAGATAAGAATTAGTCTTGAACTAACGTTGATAGTACTTGGATCAGTTCTCAGGCTTGGGTGGTAGTAGCTTGCCTTTCCCTGATCCAGTTCTCCACCAGCTATTGCTGAATGGTTTTGGTATCTGCTAGTGATCACACTGTGAGTGATTTGCTATTTTGTGACACTCATATTCAGTGTATTTTTCTGCCTGACCCCATCAGCATCCACTTATTTTACTATTTATAAATCTGTACTGGAGTCGGGGGGTTTCTGTGTGACCCTCACATCCGATATTTATATACCATGACTGCATTCATGTAAAAGTAAAACCTTTACCATTGTGATGATTCCACTTTGCATTTGAATCTCTAGTTGAGTTTTGCTGTTGGCCTCGAATTTATAAACAGAACAGTGGAAAAGGTTCTTGCCCATCGTGTTGAGGAGTAGCTAGCTGAGTAAGACGGACTTTAAAACTGCCAGCATAGCTAAAGGGGCTCTGCTCTCATGCTTCCTTGTACCTGGCAGGGAACTCTGAAGTGTGACAGCGTCCCTCCATAGTGAGGGAATTAGATGGGAGCCACCAGGGTAAGCTTCAGTGACACATAGTCTTAGAGGATGTTTTCGTTGTTGTTTTAGTTTTTACTGCCCTGATTTTAGCAGAATTCAGCTTCTAAATACAGCTTGAAATATGGAACCTCCCTGCTTACACACACAGGGGTGGACATTCTTAGCTCCATTCCCCTGACCCCCACTCTTTTTTCTTTCTGGAAGAACCTGTCATCTCAGGCCTAGGAGATTGTAGGACTTACTCTTCCTGAAAGGCTGGGGTACCAGATACCAGTATCTAGTGGAGGAGAAAGTCTATCCTGATGTCTCTCAGCCGAGGTTTTGTTACCATTCTTCTCTAAGAGATCTCTTTAAATACAAATAAATTCCCAGTATACATGACTAATCTATAACTGTAGAAAGAAATGGAATGGCCACTTCATTAATGACTTCTAGCATTGAGTTTAAAGGATCACATCTAAAATACTCTGTAGATCCAAATTCTTATAACATGGGATGTCCTGCCATTCAGAATTGCTTTCCACACAACTAAATAGTCTCCTTTAAGGTCCGTGTCCAGTGACACTCTCCCTGAGTCTATAGTGGGGACTCCTCTCTTTGCCAACCCCCACGCACTCATACATCTCTGTGTACCTCTCTCATGACAAGGATTATTTGCTCCCTTTCATTCACAGGAAATGCTGTCTGTTTCATTTTAAGTATGTTTAGTATTAATAAATATAAGAGTTTTAATTTTAATAATGAAATAAATTACTTGAATAATTTTGTTTTTATCCAGTATTCATTTTGTATCACAGCTGTGCTTCAGGCATGTTTGGAGGGAGTCTGTCATCAAATGTAGACTCAAATATTGAATTTCGCAAAAAGGAAGAAAAGAACGCGCAGGGGCTCAAGCTGATATGGATCTGAAGTCAGAAGCACTGGTTTCCAGACCCATCTCCACCACTTCATAGGCACTGCTGTAGAGCACTTGCTTATCAGTAGGGCCTCCGTGACAATGCGTTCTACAACCAGAGTCACCTATAAAACTTAGTTAAGATGTAGTTCACCGAAAAGAGGGAAGGACTGCAGGTTCTGGGTAATGGTGGATGGCTCATGGCTGAGATCATGGACTCTCTAAGCCTACTTTGCAGGGAGAGGGAATCTGCAGAGGTGCAGAGATGATCTGGGGAGGATAGGTTATTATACCCATGGGATACTTGGGGCAGAGACAACATGGTGGGCTTAGGGGGATTTAAACACAAACTTTACTCTTAGCCTCCTTGCAAGCTTATCCTGAATCTTCCTTGTCACCTCTTGCTTCTACTGACCTCCCTTGAGAACTATGTGGCTAAGTCACTGCAGGAGACAGCTTGTGATAATTTATAACCATCAAGCCACATATAGGCAGTAGAGGACCACCTCAGCTAAACCTGTTCTTTGGTTTGGTTTGGTTTGGTTTGATTTGATTTTGGTTTTGGTTTTTGATACAGAGTTCTCTGTGTAGCCCTGGCCGTCCTAGAACTTTCTCTATAGATCTGGCTGGCCTCAAATTCATAGAGAACTGCCTGCCCCTGCCCCTGCCCCTGCCCCTGCCCCTGCCTCTGCCTCTGCCTCGAGTATTGGAATTAAAGGTATGAGCCACCACTGCCTAGCTTTAAAGCTGTTCATAATGAGTAACTGCTGTTCCAATAAGTGGTGAGGGGGGCCTTGGTTGCGGCGCAGGCATTAGAGAAAGTAAGTAAACAATAACCCAGTTTCCATAGGAGAATACAGGTCCCCAGCAACCGGTCCTCACTTCAAAGACAATGAGAATACATTCTTGTGGCAGTTTTTCCTGTCTCTGGGAGGTGATCTCCCATTGGGATCAAGGAGTGTCTGGATATAGAGTCTGTTGGACCTGGGTTTAGTTCCCTTTAAATGTAAACTTTAGACAAGTTGTTCTTTCTGATTGCAATATCTACTTTATTGCTGGCGGTGAGGTTCAGATAAGAGTTTATATTCATTCACACATACTAGACATTTAAAGTAATTTTAAAACAACCTACAAAATTCTTCCCCATAGCAATATTATTTACAAAGCTGCATCTCACAGGTAAGAAGAGAGCCATGTTGTATTTTAATGGTTCTTCTGCCTACCAGTGCAAGCCATACCCTACACCCCTTAGTTCCTCGCCTTTCTATCTTCTATCATGGGCCTTCTTGGAGAAGAAACTGATCAGGAAAATTTCAGCATGGAAAGTTTATGCTGGTGAGTTACCAGGATACCATTTCCATCACTACCTGCTTTTCATTCCTGCCAGTGGGATTTAGGATGCAGCAGCAGATTTCCTGAATGGTCTCTAAATTACAAAAGATTGTTCTATAGTCACACGATGTTGTTGCTTGCTACAAGCTCAGCAGTTTGCTGTGTGAGTGTGTGAGTGAGTGTGTGTGTGTGTGTGTGTGTGTGTGTGTGTGTATACATATGTAGGCCAGAGGTCAATCTTGAGTGTCTTTCCTTAGGTGATGTCCATCTTTGTATTTTGAGACTGACTTGTCAACTAGGCTAAATTGGCTGGGCTTACAAGTGGGCACCATCACATTTGGCTTTTTATGTGGATGTGAGGGTTGAATTAAGTCTTAATTTACGGATTGAGCTATTTCTCCAACCCAGTTGCTCAGTATTTTTTTTTTTAATCTATAAAATAGGGAGATAATGTCATCTACATCACAGGGCTCTGATGGCTATTACAGAAAGTTATTTATTTATTGCAGTGTCATGGTTTACACCAGGGCTTGTGTGTGCTAGGCAAGTACTTTTTCCCTGAGCTATACCCCGAGTCCCTTAAGAGAGTTGTTTAAACAAGACGCTGTGCATGGTGATTGGCACTCTGTAAATATTGGTTTTCTTCCCTGGCCTTTTCAGGGTTTGTCCTCATCAAACAGTATTTGCTAGATATTCTAAAGAAGGCATAGTCTCAAAAACTTTAGGTCTGAATTAAGAGGTGCTGGGGGAAGGTCAGCTTTGAAGCTGTAGAAGCCAGTGACTGTTGTTTGTTTGTTTGTCTGTTAATAAACAATAGTGGCTTCTCTTTCTCTTCCCCTTCCCCTGGTCTTGGGCCTGCTGAGTCACTGTCCCAGCCCCTTGGCCCACATCTACTATGCCTGTGGAATACAGCAACTCCCCCCCCCCACACACACACACACACATACACACACAAAAGAGCACTAATAAAGGACAGATCATTTCAGGGATTTTGTTTGCATTCCTGTGCTTGCTCCACTGGTGAGATAGGAAACATTTAATAAGACTTTTCCTAAATAGTGCTGCATGTGTGCGGGGAATTTCCCTCTGTTCTCCTAAGAAATGATCATTTCATAAGGTTTCTTTTCATTTTTTTCCTTCCTTTCCTGTTCTTAGTGCATTCCACAAAGAGCTCGCTCCTCTGCTGGTTACCAATTGATGGGTCTGCTCTCCATGTGCCCTTTAATTTTGCAATAAGCTAACAAGAAGTTGAGACCACAAAGTTAAAGAGAATTGACTCACCCACTCCTCTGGATTCACTAGCCCAACAGGCCGATTTAGTGATTTCACTGTGGTCCTGCCTGCCAAGGGCAGAAGTCCACAGGGAAGGAGTATTGGGGAGGGAGAAGGAGCTCCAGTGTCCCCCATGTCCGAAGCAGCATGACATCTCTTCCCAGTAGTAAGCCTTTCTAGGAAGTCAACTACAAGACTTGTTCCCCACACCAGGATTTGAAATTCCATGAGATATCAGCTAAGTGGAATGGACAATCAGTACTTATAGGTTCTCTGTGACTTTTCTTTAAAGGAGTCATGGTATGCCATAAAAGAAAACAGCTATAACCCACCACTGGCATTTTTATATGAATGAATTAAAAAAACCAAGGACAAATCTCTGTCTCTGCTGTCCCCACCCAGCTAAGTTTTCTGCATAAGGCCAGGTGCCCAACAGAAAGCAAAGGCAATAATATAATATTTCATGACTTGATTTCCAAACACACCAAGAATCAATCTTTTTTATTATTTTGCATTGTTACTGTATATAGTAACCAGTCTGAAAAAATACAAATGCCACTTAAAGTAGGAAAACAAGAACAAATTCATATGCTCAGTAGACCCTAAGTGAGCTACTCTCTACAGGTCCAAATGAAACTGGAAAGACAAATGTCCTCATGGAGTTGACCCCTGCCATGAACTCCCATTCCAGATCCCAATACTGTACGTGACTGCAGCACACCCAACCAGCTCACCGCCTGTCTGTCTGCTCTTATGTAGCAGCTTTTCTTCTGAAACTCTTGTCATCATAGTTTAGCAGAAGTGAAAGCATTAGCAGTGTGGTTAGTGGCCAGGACAGAAGAAGACTCCAAGAATCTGTGTCCTTTCCCTTGCCCACACCTACCAGTGCATGGTTCCTCCCCAGTCTGCAAACTCAAGCTTTCCAGTCTACTGAGTAGAGTACTAACAGTTGGCTCACTCCTTTCCTTCCTACTAAAAGTTTGTTTTATTCTTAAACAGCTTGTTTAAGAATTATCTCCTCTCTAATGTACGTGGATAGTATATGTATGTGTATATGTATATGTATATGTATATGTGGATGTGTGGAAGCCAGAGATTGATGCCCAGTATCTTTCTCTATCACTTTCCACATTGTTTTTAAAATTATAATTAAAATATAATTAACTCATTTTCCCCCTTCCCTTTCCTCTCTCCAACCCCTCTTCCTTACTCCTCCCTCCCCATTTTACTCCCTCTCAAATTCATGGCCTTTTTTTCTTTGATTGTCATTGTGTTTATATATATGTTGTATTTCATACACACACATATATGTATATACATATATATGTTTAAATTGCTGTGTGTATTCAGGGTTGCTTATATGTGTATTATTTCAAGTCTGACCACTTGGTATTACACGATTAATTAGTTCATCCCTGGGGAAGACTAATTCTCCTCTCAGCAGTCATTAGTTGCCTATAGTTCTTTGTCTAGGAGTTGGTGCCCCATGATATTTCCCCTTTCTCTGTTAACACTGCCATTGTTTGGGTCTTGATTAGGTATCCGTGTTACTTCAGTATCCTGGGTGTAGCTTCCCTGTCATTTCCAAGAGACATGATCTCCCAGCAGACTTCCTGGTCCTCTGGCTCCAACATTCTTTCTGCCCTCTCTTCTGCAATGTCCCTTAGCCTTAGGTTAGCAAGAGTTGTGTTGTTGACGTGCTGTGCACCCTGTGCTCAGTTCTTCTCTACATTTTGATCAGTTGTAATTTTCTCTGATGGTCTCTGTCTGCTGCAAAGAGGTAGCATGTTTTTGACAAAGAATAAGAGATGGACTTACCTGCATTTAAAGGATATATATCTAGAACACAGTTTAGAATTCTGCTGGTTTAGTAAAGGGTAGCGGTAGATTCCCTTCTAAGATCCATGACCTCACTAGCCCTAGGGAGTTAACTAGGTATCCTGTACTAGATGTGATTTCCCTCCTGTTGAGCAGGACTTAGGTCCAATTAGGCATCTCTCGGTTACCACTAGGGCGTGAGTGCCACTGTTACACCTTTAGGTATAATAGTGTATCATGTAATACAATATGTATCATATAATATAATAGGTATCATACCATGCTAGTCATTAGGGTTCATAGGCATCACCACTTCCACCTTATTTTTTGAGACAGGGTTTCTCCCTGAAGCTGGAGCTCATTGATTAGCAAGACTGGTTGGAGAGCAACCCTTCTGTTTCTCCTGTCTCAGCCTCCCAGCCTCCCATAAGTGGCTTTTCACATAGGCGCCAATGGTCTGAACTTACAGCCAGCACTTTACCCACCGAGGCATATTCCCAGGTTTCTTTATCTGATTTTGCACTGAATAGCATGGAACTTGGTTACTCTGATAACTAGCATGCCTTGCTCTCATGAACTGAATCAGTAAATCATGAAGCCGTGAGTTTTCATGCAAAGAACATTTACTTGGAAGAACCAAGGTAGACCAGGGAGTCATAGAGGACTCCCTGTGAGTCTGACCCATGTGCTGTTTGATCTCAGGAAAGCAGATTAATAATGTTGACTTGGCTGGGTTGAAAGGATGAAATAAGCTAAATAAATGTCAGGCAGACACTCAGTGTGGAGTCTGTAGATAGGAAGAACTGAATCAAAGCTGGATTCCATTCTCCCTTCCCACATTTAGAATAGGGACCCAGAAGGGGATCCAGGGATCCAGAATGACATCAAATTCCTTGAAGTTTACAGTGTAAGCAAGGATTTACAAGGATTAGAAAGACAAATTTTATGATGAGTGCCATCATAGATGGCTTGGCTTAACTGACTTCCCCTCCTTGGACTTCTTTGAGACCAAGAAATATTTCTGTTAAGTCTTGCAAAAAAAAAAAAAAAAAAAAAAAAAAAAAAAAAAAACCATGTAGCATTGAGAATAATTCTTGTTCCTTAATTAAGTTCCTTAATACCAATGCTGAAGTAGGTATGTTAAAAACTGAGAAGTTAGTTGAGGCTAAAATATGTAGGGAGTTATTCATGAAAGAGTTGAGAGTTCATCTGGACCCTGAAATACAAAATCTCAAGGAAGAGTGAAGGGAGGGGTTTTCAGACTGGGCCTTTTGGGATGGAAAGAGGGAGAACCAGAGGAAGTGAACCATGAGACATAAACAGGTTCCAAAGTGGCTGTCATAGCAAAAGTAATGTTCATTAAGCACCTATCAAATATCAGGCTTTTTTAAAGCACTTCCCATGCTGTCCTTTGTCTTCACAATAGGGAGAATTGCTAACCAAATTATGTAGCTCAGGAAAATGAGACATAGAGAAAGCAAATAATCTACCTAAGTGTAGACCTCATATTCCACTCGTAAGAGAAGGGAGCCAGGATGTTTGAATCCAGAGCCTGCCTACCCCTCTAACCCATGATGGCTACTTGAGTTAGTTCTCAGTTTCCCTCATACACTAAGGATCAGTTAAGACCAGTCTGTGAATGAACTCTGAAAAGTATAAAAGTGCCATTATTCATCTTAATGATGTCAGATAAGTGGTGCCAAAAAGCCAACTGAAAATGAGGTAGGGAAGGATATAAGATATTGGCTCCAATATGTGGTTCTATTGGTAAGATGAGCTGGTGATCATTGCACCTGCCTAACCTTCGCCTCCAGCAACTCTGAGGCCTGCCAGAGCCTCACATTTCCTCTCAGACTCTGCTCCAGGTGGCTATTTCCAGGTCACCAGAGTGAATAGCAGAGAGAAGAAACTGGTTTGACATCTGGCATTGGCCTTGTACCTCAGGTAAGATGGACCCATGCCAGACTACCTGCTTCAGTGAACCTGTAGCATCTGACTGGGGCTTTGCTCACTAGTGGTCACGTTGGAGAGTGCCACACCAAGGGCTACTAGGTAAATATTTGGCCACTTACTATATTTGTTCTCAACCTATTCTTCTTGTGTCTCTCCTTTGTTGACTCTAATTATGAATTGTTGCTGTTTCTGTCTATATCAATGTCTTCTAAATATGGATGTAGAAGCATAGTATCTTTCTACCTCAAAAATAAGAACATACAATTGTTCATCTTCAAGGACATAAGATAATTTTGGTATGTGAGCATCTGATAAAGCTGCTGACCTGGGAATTTTTAGGTAGACCTGTTAGCTAACCTTTGAGTAATGGTGGACAAAGTTTCCTGCTACAGATTAACTCTGGAGATGGAGGTCATTGGATCTGTCCAGTCATGCTGGCTAGGATGCCACACCACTTATGTTGGGAACATAGAGATACGAACAGGAAGATTAGCACTACTCTGTGCCCCACAGGACGCATCTGAGGTTCCTCTGAGCTTGGCTCCTGTCTACAATAAGCATACATTGGGCTGGAGGATCAAAGTTGGTGTTGATGAAGTTGGACTCCCCCAAAAGTTATATCTTCAGTCTCTTTGAGGAGCAAATGACTCAGTAGAACTATTTTTTCTTGGCCCCAAATGAGTATAAGGAGGGGAAGTGAGTTAGTACCAGCCATCTAAGATGGTACTTATCACAAAGCCGTGTCTTTCTAACCCTCCTTGCAAACCAAAGGGAGGGGAATCCCCAGCACAAAGGCATACACGTGAATAGAAAACACCACAAGTAACAAAAACACCGAAAAAGGTCATCAGAAACTCGGGGAGGGAGGGAGGGGGCTGGAAATTCACCTCCCTGCCTGTCTGAAGAGCTCAGTAGGCAGGGATGAGGAAGTGGGCAAAGACGGCCAAACAAACTTCATGCACAGTGACTCTGCCACAGAAAGTGCACAGCACAGCTGGTAGGAAAGTTTCTTTCACATCCGTGTGAACCTCAGAGCCATCTGACAATTGGCCACCTTCTTTTCCATACCTAGGTAGCCAGCTTTTCTTGGCCTCATCGTAACTGCAGCATTTGATAAAGTTGATAAATATATCATTGGAAGCCACAGTGGTTACTCTGTCACAAGAGACTGTGTCATTTCCTGCAATGGGCCCAACACCGCCAGGTTGGGCTAGAGGTGAAAACTGCACACTGGCCTGCTACTTGTGGCTTCCTCAGCTGTTACCACCACCCTCCCAACCCACCCCAGTCCCAGACCCAACAGGTGCTAACGTCAGCCCACTGGAGCCAGGCAGGGAACATGTTGATATACAACTAGAACTCACCATACCTATGAGCCACAGCAACACAGTTCTGGTCATAGATTTTCCCTGGAGTGTACGTTCTGGGGATAAGTAGGCCAAAGAAGAAGCCTCACCATCATGCCGGGCAGTTACCCTATACCTGGTTTGAACAAATGACAAACACTGTCCTTCATCCATTTCCCTGAACTCATTGGTGGAGGAGATGGATGTGAGGTGGTGGAAGCAGAACTCTTAGGGGTGCCCTCTGTGACTGGACAGGTGGGCATGGAAAACTGAGGAGATTTAGAGTCCTTTTATATGTGCTGCCCCTCACACAGAGCCTGTCTTCCCTCCAGGGACTCTTTTGATCAGCAACTCACTTCTCTCTAGCTTGGCTATGGATTGCTTTGGTCTGCTTCTCTCAGGGTGTACACCTAAGGGGAAACCCCACAGCCAGCAACTGTGGTGCTCTGGCCACAGGCATGGCTAGCTCTCCTTGAGTATCAGTTTGTTGCTCCTTGGTCTCAATGACCTTAGCACTTGTTAGTTCTGGGACTTAGGGAGGGCAACGATGGAGGAAGCCAGTCCACTAGAGAGATCTGTATCCCCAGATCACTGTGCAGAGTGTGAATTGAAGTCTTTGCACCATGAATTCACATCCTCAAGCCATCCCCCTCGCTGTTTTTCTCTCGCCTTTTCCTTAGCCACTGCCAGGTATCTCTGGGCAGAGCAGCTTCCTTAAGGTTGAACCTGGTGAGAGTCAATGGCAGTCCTGGAGTTTTGTGTACAACAACAGAACTAATGCAAACTGAAACATGTTAACATTTTCCCTTGTAGCCCCTTCTACTAACAGCCATCAGAATATATTAATTCTCTCCATCGCTTTTGTGGACTCAACACTTAAAAGAACAGAAGAGTTAGGCACACTTCCTAGAATTACACAGCAGATTCGTGTCAGAGCCAAAACTAAATATAGGCAGGCTGCTGGAATCCCACAGGCGCGTTTTCCTCAGGCTAAATTGAAGCTTGGTGTTTTACGACAAATATTTCAAAAAGAAAAGCCCTAATAGCACTCACATTTTCCCAGACAGCCACTGCCCTACCTTCAGTCCTTCAGGACGGAAATGGCAGAGTGGCGTCCTAAAGCCTTATCAGTTCTTTATTCTAGAGCTGAGAGTTGATATTCTCTGAGCTGAAGGGGGGAAATGATCTTTCTTCTTTTCATCGTGGAATGATTTATAATTTTCCAGAGCTTGGCAAAACTAAGCCAGCAAATAGTAAAACCAGATTTGTTTTTGTGATACTCAAATTCCAGAATATTTAGTCTGACTTTTCCTCACAACAAATGCTGGAGATCTCTTTCCAAAGATGGAGGCAGGTAGGAAGAGAGTGGGAGGAATGGGGGCCCACGCCTGGGTGCATGGCCCTTTGGATCTGATGGTGAGCCTATCCTGTTCTTAATTCATTTCCTTAACACACACACACACACAGAGAGAGAGAGAGAGAGAGAGAGAGAGAGAGAGAGAGAGAGAGAGAAACAGAGAGAGAGAAACAGAGAGAGAGAAACAGAGAGAGAGAAACAGAGAGAGAGAGAGAGAAACAGAGAGAGGGAGAGAGACAAAGAGAGAGAGAGACAGAGACAGAGAGAGAACTTGCTTTTGCTCTTTGCCTCTCCCAGGGGCTCTCTGGGAGCAAGAGTGTTGCAGACACTGTCATGGTCGGGAAGCTGGAGTAGAGCATGCTGAAAAACCACTCCAGGGCCTTTCTCAAGCCTTGGCAATGAAAGGGCTCAATGAACCTGAACAATTTCTCACAGGAAAGTTCCGGCCTCTGTCTTCTTAAAGGCAAGGCATTCTACAAGCTTTAACGAATCTGGGATCAAAATTCAGAATGCCTGACTCACTGAAGGCTTTGTTTGGATAAAAAGACCAGGTCACTGTCATATCTGAACTTAGGATGCTTTAAGGCACAAAAAGTAATACTTAAAAAAATATATTCCTGGAGCAGATAGACCATTTTTAGTATTAAAGAAAAAGTTGGTTATGCTTTCAGAGCCCAGGAAAGGCAGTGGCTCATCATTCTGAAAGCACTGTGCTTGTACCTGGCTGGTGGTGTGTAGATTTGTTTCTCGAATTCTGGCCAAGCTGTCCCTCCCCCGGCCCTGTTCTTCAGTGGGCTGACTATTGACAATCATGGCACCTAGCCCTCCTGGCCCAGTTAAGGTGATTTTGAAACTTCACTGATTCTGTGGAGCCGGCTGTGGTCATTTTCTGCCAGGGGGTAGACACAGGAGGAAGTGGTGTTCTGGGCAAAGAACTTGAGATGCCTGGGGTCACGTGATGGTTCCTCTTTCCAATCTACCCTTTGAACTCTGCTGCAAATAGACACAAGTTCCATGAAGAGTTTAGTTTCAGAAATGACCAGTCCAAGGTATCAGGAAACTCGACACAATTTTTGTAGACTCTCTTGCATGTTTGTCTTTCCAGAAACGGTAGCTGTTTGCCCACGTGACTCAGAGTTATTTATTAGCACAACTAGTGGCTTGTTATCCACTGACTCAGGACAGTTTTTTATGTCTGCTGGTGAGATCCCATAGTTCATGACTAGTAGATTAGATTCTCTAAGCCAGCACTTTAAGGCATGGAGAAGTCACCTGCTAAGTAGACCTGGACTCAGAGAACCTCTCTCTTCCTACTGTTGCTTTAGGAAGGAGGAGCGCAGGTGACTGCTTCACTCAGTGGAAAATGGAGATGATAAAAGCTGTCTCTAACATGCCCATACACAGAGTGAATGATAGCATTTGTCACATTTGTGATGTCTTTTTTAAAAAGTCTAACTTGTTTAAAACACCATGTGGAAAGCTTCCTGTGTGTGTGTGTGTGTGTGTGTGTGTGTGTGTGTGTGTGAGAGAGAGAGAGAGAGAGAGAGAGAGAGAGAGAGAGAGAGAGATCACAGCGGATTGTGCTTATCCCAGAAGACAAATAAAAATCCAAGATATGGGATCCCTCACCTCAAGTTGTTGATCAGAGGTATTCTAGAGACCCCAAACAATACAAGTTATTGTCACTGTTCCTAGTTGCCTACTAGAACTTGGTGATAAGACCCTGTTGATGAAGATACTGCACACATTGTTCATAAGATGTGGAGAAATAAAGTTAATACTGACCAGGAAGCTTACTCTGCTGGCTAGCTTTGATAGTACTGTAAGGAGTTATGCAGGCCACTGAGGTTAAAAAAAAAGTAATCAACAGGCTTACCTAGCTGTGACTCTGGGAATCCTGGGAACTGTAAACAATGACCCTCCTGGTAGGATATGCCTTGGGTATGATAGTGGGATGAATGTTATAGGATAGCCCAAATTTCTGATTGGATTTAAAATCCAGCCCACAGAAGGAAACACATACCAGATGCTATAAATTTGGCTAAGAACCCATGGGGGTGGGTACTCACAGCCCCCACGGTTGAGCTTACTCCTATTCATTCACTAAATGGACATAGTATCAAAAGATCCTCTAAACTCACATCTTCCTCCCTGTAGATTAGTGCTACCCTGAGACTCTATACAAAAGGCTTCCCTGTGCATTGGATTGTGGTTAATACAGAAACTCACAACTGGTCAAAGTGCAGAGAATAAGTGTCAGGGCAGCTCACCCACAAATGAGGTGTCTGTCTATATCACACTCCCTCCTCAGGGTTTATGGACCATTGAAGGAGAGGAGACAGAAGGTTCGTAAGAGTCAGAGGTCAGGGAAGACTAAAGTGAAGTGGTGCTTCTGAACATTTCAAGGATGGCTGCGCTTACACACTCTCAGCAGCTGTGGTTGCCTGTGCAAGATTTGTACAATATCATGCCAGCTAGCATTGTAGCATGGAGGGAGAGGGATTCACAAGCCCCTACCCTACCTGAGGAGCTATGGACAGTGGATGTCTTATGGGAGAATGAGAATCATTTTTTCTTTAAAGAGGGCTGTCACTCGTAGTCACCTTGCTCCAGTGGATGTCCCCATACCCAGGAATATACAGCCAGTACAAATTGGAGCCATTTTTAAACTTTAAAAAGAGGACACAAAGTTGGAGGGGTAGAGATGTGGGAGTGGGTCCAGGGAGGGGTGTGTTGGGGGATGAATGTGATCAAAATACATCATATGAAATTCTCAAAGAATTAAGAAATATTTAATTAACTTAAGTTACTAGTTTGCTGGCTATTAAGATTTCTTCTGCTGCTAAACAAGACCAGACATTACATTCTACCTCTTCTACCCCTGCTGACTAAAAACTTTGTCTTTTTTGTTATCTTCTAAGAGTTGAGTAAAAGGCACTTCTTATATCAAAGATGGCAGTCCTCCATTCTTTACTCTCCAATTGATGTTGATACTCTTGGTAGGCTATGGTATACTAGATGGCTACTCTTGGAAGCCCCAACACTGATACTTTTAATCCTTTAATGTGGAGCAGATCAAACTAGACACTTAAGAGCCCAATAAAGCAGAATTATTCCGGATCAGGATCAATAATCTAGAGGATAGTGTGAGTGCAACCTTGTATCATAGCATAGCTAAAGACAATTCAGCGGAAGGCAGGTAGTCCGCACTGGACTCATACGCTAATGGAGCATTGGGCTTAGATGCTCAAGTCCCCTGCTTGACCTTTAGCCTGATGACAAGCTTATTCTGCTCCCACCCTTTGATACCAAAGTATTTGACTGTTGACTTGATACTTAGTGGAAGTGAGTCGTATATTTTGTTTGTGTACACATGGTTTTCTGAATGACCAGAACCCTCTGTCTTCTGACCTAAACTACATCCATTTCCCAGCCATATACCTGACTAGCTCCCATCTCTTTCCTCTAATTTCCAAGTCTTCTCTGCGACAGCAGGGCCTATTGCGTTGTTTATGAGTCTGTACCTTGAATTTACTTCTTTCTAGAAAAGTTCATTATTTCCTTAAACTGTGCACACAGAGGTATTGTGCCCCGGTTGCACAGAAAGATGGACAAGGCATATTTAGAGAAGACGGTGTGGGAGGAAACTTGGAATGAGCCATGTAGGGAGCAGAGGAAGCCTTGAGCGAGAGAAGCCTTGAGTAAACGTGTGCTGTTGACAGGAGCACAACCATGTCAAGGATCCCAGAGCTTCAGGTTCAAAAGGACAACAGAGCCTTCCTCAAGAGACCAAGTGCAATGTTGGCAATGTATGCTGAAACTATTAACCATAGCTTTCTCTCTGTAGATATTTACAGTCCCTTCGCTGCAGCTGTACTCCATTAACTCTGCCTCCCTGTTTATCTATATGTAATAACCCCAATCTTTGTTCATCTGTATTCAATAAACCCACCACTCTGTTCAGCTCTACAGAATAAACACAATGAGATTCTGGGGGCCTGGGAGTCTCTAGGTGAGAACCTAGACACTGTGTCCCAGGTTTCTGTCCACACGTCCATCTGTCTGTCTTTTATTCATTTTCTTACCACTCAAATCAGCTTCATCCCTGGAGCTGTGGTGCACATGACATGGAGACTTATCTTGGAAGGAAGGAATGACTCCCTCCTTCTGTTGGGAGGGAGTATTTGCAATGGGATTCATAGTCTATGCTCCATTATATGAGGGTGCATTTGTAGACAAGTGTAATTTTTATGTATCCTATAGCCAAGGCAGTGCTAGAAGACAAGTCAGTGATCTCTCCATGAAAAAATAAAATAAAATGAGTCAAGACAGTAGTTGCTGTATAACTTGCAAGATTGCATGCCCCCCCCCCACTCTCACACAGTAGGGGGATGGTGTTCTCCTTAGTAAACCATGAGCCAGGTTCAGCCTCTTCCTGATTTCAGATGAAACCATGATCATTAAATCTCTTATCTTCCCTTTTGTCCAAGAGTCCCCCACCAGCTTTGTAGTTATAGCTGATGTTGATATGTGTGTGTGTGTGTGTGTGTGTGTGTGTGTGTCATGTTTTCAATTAGCCACGCTTTTAAGGAAATGGGGAAAATAACAGATGCACTTCCAATTCAAGTTTTATTGCTTTTAAAGATATAAATAGCAAATGTATGTTCTTTGTCAACAGTGAATGATATGCCCTACAAAGAGGATAAAGACTTTTATTTGTTTTTTTTTAAGATGAGAAACTATTAAAAAAATGTTTTTCTTAACAGATATTAAAAATACACACTTGTACATACTAACAGGCTACAATGAAAAGTTGGGCATGAGACTTCTAAACAAGCAAAGCAGAGTCAGGACAGTGATGGGGACACCATTTGCCCTAGGTTGAGTATTGGATTAAAGACATTAATTAAATTATCTAGTCTAATCCTTAAACTCCTAGGAGTAAAGTTTATCACATTCAGAAAATTTATGATACTGGCCAGTGTCACATAGGTCAGAAACAATAGAGCCAACATCTAAACTTCAGTCTGTCTAATTCCAAAGCCACTGTCTTAACCCTCTGTGCAGACTGCTCTCACACAAATTTATGTCCAGTATCAGAGCCCCAGTTGCTCCGGTAGAATGGAGTTTATGAATGGAGTTTATGAAAAGCCCTCGGAAGTGTCAGTCGGAACTCATTTCAGAAACCAGACAGTGTTAAGACTCTTGTTTATAACTCTGCAGTAGTATTTTATAAGTTATTTTAAGAGCATAGTTTTCACATCTCCAAATCGCCTCGGTGAAAAACACATCTGTAGGCTTCTGTCCAAGTTGTGATTATTTGTAATTGATGCTTTTGGGCATGTTTCTGTTCCATCTTTTTGCTAAACACTGATTTAGAAAACCACACAATTCCACCAGGTGATATGATTACCAAGCCCCGAGTTTCCAGGCAGTGGGAGCCTTTGGTGGCTTGGCTTTAAGACTCGTGATAACAGCAGAGATAATCAGCAGAGCCACTCAGGAGGAAGCAAAGGCTTGTCTTCATCTGCTGTCCCAGTGGGAAAGTGCACTTTCCTTTCTCCCCTGCCCCACCCCTCGGGTTCTCCTCCCTGTCATTCTTATGTTGGGGATCAACCCTACTCCTCTCACCTAGGAGGCCAGTGCTCTGCTGCTGGGCTGCCCCCCAGCTCTCTCTCTCTCTCTCTCTCTCTGCTGCTGGACTGCCCCCCCAGCTCTTTCTCTGCTGCTGGGCTGCCCCCTAGCTCTCTCTCTCTGCTGCTGGACTGCCCCCCCCAGCTCTCTCTCTCTGCTGATGGGCTGCCCCCCAGCTCTCTCTGCTGCTGGACTGCCCCTCAGCTCTCTCTCTCTCTGCTGCTGGGCTGCCCCCCAGCTCTCTCTGCTGCTGGACTGCCCCCCCAGCTCTCTCTCTCTCTCTCTCTCTCTCTCTCT
>JADRCD010235502.1:46048-63269 GCA_019843815.1 Montemys delectorum
CCCCCCCCCAGCTCTCTCTCTTTGCTGCTGGACTGCCCCCCAGCTCTCTCTCTCTCTGCTGCTGGGCTGCCCCCAGCTCTCTCTCTGCTGCTGCTGGACTGCCCCCAGCTCAGGGCAGGCACTTTTGAAGCCATTTGTAGCCTGCTGGAGCTTGACTGACTGTTACCCACTCCACACAGTGAAAACATCTCATTTTTGTAACGTTTCCGTTGCAAGAGCAAACTTGAAAACAAGTGATGGAAATATTTTAATATTTTAGCTGATGCCATCTTGCTCATTTATACATTTCTGGAGAAGTCATGCAGCTCCCTCTCTTCTTAGTGTCTCCAGAGTATATGGTGACAGGCTTTGCTTTACATGATAGGTACTATATTCAGTGAAGTCATATATAAATCATATGTGTATATACATGTGTGTGTGCATATGTGGGGGGGTGTATGTGTGCATGTGAGCGTGTGCATGTGTATGTGGGTGTATTGTGTGTGTGCATGTGTGTGTATGTATGTGTGCATGTGTGGGGGTGTGTGTGTATGTGTGTGTGTGTGCATTGTGTGTGGGGTGTATGTGTGTGTGTGCATGTGTGTGTGGTATGTGTATGTGTGTGTGTGTGCATGTGGGGGGGTGTATGTGTGCATGTGCATGTGGGGTGTGTGTATGTGTGCATGTGCATGTGTGCATGTGTGTGTGTGTGCATGTGTGTGTATGTGTGTGTGTGCATGTGTATTCTGTTGCCACACTGCTAGAGTTCTAGTCATTCTCACCAAGCCATCATCTGGAAGAATCCCACAAAAATAAAAGCTCATTTTTTATTATCATGTTCTTAGCCAACTAAAAATAACCTTTAATAAATAGTTCTGAGGAAACAACCTTCATGTCTACAGATAACTGAACCAGTAAGCACCCCAGAGGGCTGCCGAGTGTGGTCACTGATATGGTGACCACAATGGTGTTGAATGAAAACACCATGGTTGGGCGGGACATGGTGTCATGCACTTTAACCCTAGCTCTCAGAGAGCTAGCCTGATCTCCGTAATGAGCTCCAGGACATCCTGGACTGTATAGTGATACTCTCTCTCAAAAGAAATAAATTTCAGAAATGAAAATATCATTATTAAACTGTTCACTTTGTACAAAAAATAAATTCTAATAAAAACTTCTAATAAAAAAATCAATATTATGTATCTAGACTTCTCAGAAGTCACAATTTAAAACACAAACAAAATAACTAGAACATACATTACTTTCTCCTAGGTAGATGAGGTGCATATTACTATCAGGGCAATGTCTGGGTCTAACTGGCTTTGTCCCAGCTAACTATCTTTTCTACTGTGGTAGTTTCACGCACTTGTTTTTCACATATGTTTTTAAAATATCCAATTTATTATGTATGTGGATGAATGTTTTGCCTGCATGCTTTATGTGCATACAGTTCCTGCTGCAGCCAAAAGAGGGTGATGGATCTCCTGAACTGGAGTTGCAGGCAGTTGAGAGCAAGCATGTGGGTGCTAGGAGCTGAACATGGGTTCTCTGTAAAGCCAACAAGTGCTCTTAACCATGGAGCCATTTCTCCAGAACTTTTATAACAAAAAAAAATGTGGTTAACTTTTAAAAAAAGATTAAGTTTGGTAGGAATGATGTACCAAAAACCCTAATTTCTGATATGATTTATTATTCAGTTATTAGAACCAACTTCTAAAGCACAGTATGTCCTTACCACACATGTCATCCTTCTAGAATGATTGTCATGGCTTCTGCACATCTACCAGGCATTCCATTAAGTACCTTATACTGATTGTCTCAATTCACATAAAAATTCTATAAGACAGATATTATTTTGTATGTAGAACATGGGGGTCAAAGTTTAGTGACTTTTCCAAGGTCCAGGATGTCAAAGTCAGAATTTGAATCCAACTCTGAACATATTCAACTCTGAAGCTTATACTATATATTATGAAGTGAGAGGTGAACATAATTTGTTAATAATACTCTTTCACATAAATAGTTGTTATTGGGATGGGGGCACATTTACTGACGTCAGCTCATGTGAATCTTACCAGTCTGGATGAGAAGTAGCAAAACGAAAGACTGAGGTCTGAGAAGGATGAATACGGCCTGGGCTCACGAGTCTCCCCAACACTTACGACCCTAAGAGCTTGTCTCTGCTAACAGAGCCCCTCATCTCTTCACCTGGCCTCGTCGTCGTCGTCATCGTCCTCCTCCTCTTCCTCCTCTTCCTCCTCCTCCTCCTCCTCCTCCTCCTCCTCCTCCTCCTCCTCCTCCTCCTCCTCTTCCTCCTCCTTCTTCCCCCCTCTATTAAGCCATGTGGGTTCTGATTGGTTCAGAATTTGTATGTGGCAATGGTGCATGGTGAGAGAGGTGGAGTAGAAAAGCCGGATTATTCGGAAGCCTTACAATGTAGCTAGAGATAGAGCGCTTGGCTCGCATACGCAAAGCCCTGGGTTCAATCCCCTGCAGCACAAGAAGTTTTAAAAAGGAGATTATTCTGTGTGTATCAGGGTGGCAAACCCATAAGTTAACCCTCACAACAGACCAAGGCGGTTCTATTAGGTACACATGCCAAGCACCGAATTGTGCACATGGGGATGTTTCCTTCAGGTGACCAACAAGTTTCCTTCAAGTGTCCGAGGGTTCCCTCTCATGATGGGAGCCTCACACAGAACTTTTGAAAAAGATTGTGTTCTTGGAATTTTCTAATAGAGAATCTTCCTGTTATTCTCTCTTTACATTGTTAAACATTAGAATAGATTTTATTAGTGGAAATTTTAAAGGAAAAGGAAGTTTTTTGACTTACCAAATGTAAAAGCATTGTATAGCATTGGGTGATATGAGCTATGTAGTTTAGAGTCTTTTTCCAGGAATTTTAAGTGCTGCGAACTTTATTTTTTTAATAAAATTGTGTTAACATATGTCTTAAATTTATAGCAAAACCATCATTGGGGGTGACGGGAAGAAGCTGCCGACCTCCAAACTCTAAATGATGACTTTAAAATCAGTACCACCAATGTCTTAGACTTATGAATCAATTTTCAAAATTGATAAGCTTTATAAAATGTGCATGGGTGCTTCTTCATTCTGCTTCACTCTCTGTGTTTACCTAATATTGTAACGCTTCTCAGCTTGCTCAGCATCAGGGACAAATCCATCAGCCATTTAAGCTCTGAGGAAAGCCCACCTGCTTCTGCTTTCTGGGTCTTGAATAACGATAGGCTCCCCTGAAGATAAGCTGGTGATAGTTCGAGCAGGGGTTTTCCTACCTGGCTTATCACTCTTCTCCTGAACTACAGCCTGCCTTTTGATAGCTCTTATAATTAATTTGGTCTTCTCTCTTTCTTCTCCCTCCCCACTCCATTCTCCCTGTCTATTCACAGGTTATCTTGACGAATCAAATTACGACCCATCTGAGTGGAGCCCTCCCTTCTCAAGCAGACCTGGTGTCTCCGGCTGATGATTTGTCCCTGTCTGAAGGTAAAGGATCTGTCCTGGGGAGACTGAAACCTGACACTGACTTACAGCCTCCCGCCTCCGGTTGAGAGTTGGGAGCCATGGCTCCTGGACTCTGGTTAGTGATGCTGGCTGGAGCCTGGTGATTTAGGCTTGGACATCTTGCGGGGCAGCTGATCTTGTCTTTTGCTGGCTCTGAGTGAGTTCCCTTTGAGGCATCTTCATACCCATCCATCATGCCCCCATGGATGGAGTCTTGTTACCCCTCTGCGGTGTCCCCCCCCCAACCAGTTGCTGACTGTTTCTGAGACTGATGCTCCAGCATTGCCTTTACCGGTGGTCCCCTGTGGTGATCTCACCTTTTCTTTGTAACGAACACCTCTAGACTGTCTAAAAGTGTGCAGTGGTTCCAAATGCAGGTGATGTGACGTTCCTGATCAGTTTTACCGAAGGAGCATGACAAGGTCTCCACGGGGGGTGAATCTTCCCATTTTCTCTGCCACCTCCTACTAGCAAATGTCAGACTGGCTGGGATTTTGAGGCTTGAGTAGTTAGGGGAACTACATTAGCAGCCAGAAGGTGGTTTCTAATGGAATTGAAAGTCCTCCCTTGACATTTCTGGGCTCGTCTAGTTGCAGTTGAATTTGGGGCACAGTGCTGTGGGCCTGAGTAGACATACACAGTCCTTCTAGCCCATCTTCCCTTTCTACTTTCTGAGAACTGGTCATGATGGGAGACAGGGGACTTTCAGGCCTGGCAAGACTCCTGACTGCCTGGCCAGGTAGGCTTCCTGGAGCACTTTAGTCTCAGCCTGGAAGCCCCACACGTCTACTTCTTGGTGTTGTCTTTGGAGTGAAAGCTAATGACGTATTTGTGAAAGCTGTGAAGGGCTGTGTCCCTTCCTCCCACACTCAGTGCTCTGTCACCCTCCTGCCACCTGAGCTGAGACCTGAACAAGCTGGCATTCACCTCTCCTTCAACGTCTCTCATCAAATCAGCTTTAGCTTTCTTTCCAAATATATCCTTCATGAGTCTCTTCATTTTCTTTGTGATTTGCGTTGTGATCAAGTGATTTATTAAAACTCATAATTGGCTCATTTTGCTCAACCCTGTAAGGCCTGTTTTCATTCTGCTGGTTGGCCCCCGTCCAGGGTGTCTCCCTCCTACTCAGCATGCTAAGAGTTGTCTTTTCTGAGGATGTGCTAAAAATACGTGTGCCAATTTGAAAATATTCAGAGGGTTGGGGTTTATTGTAGCAGCCATGTAATATAACATGGGGTTCAACAATTGCAAAAACACCCATATTTTTCTTTTGAGTGGACCAGTTCCTAGAGCCCCACTAAATAAGGTTAATCTTTCTTAACCCTTCAGGGTCAGCCCTCTCCTTGTTAGTCAACCTACTAAGTCCTTGAATGAAGCGTCTGTGTCAAGTATGCAATCATCTGATGCTCTTCTCTCTGTCTCTAGAACACCATTTCTCTTTGTCCTCTTCCTTCTCCCAAGGCCTTCAAGGCTCAATAACTGCCTCTTGCATAGAGAGAGCCTCCTGGCCCGTACAATTGGTCTTGCTCTTTCCCCCCTCTATGCTGTCTCTTCCTTCTCAGATATGTAAAGAGATGCTCTAAGAAGGTTAACTTGGTAGATAATTTCTTTCTGCTGCTAGAGATTAAAATTAGGGCCACACACATGTTATAATGGCAAGCCCTTTACCACTAAAGTACTTAACCAGCCTTAAACTCCCGATTCTCAGAGATACCCGCTATGCTGTATTCTTTTGTGTTCATGTTTTACCTCAGTGACCAACAAAGGTTGTAGGCATACTGTCAGCAATAAGTAGCTATTAAGTGAGTACTAAAGAAGATAGTGGCCAGTACTCTGCCTCTGTATGTCATTAGAAATCGCTATGACGAAACACATGCACACCACATGCCCCTTATACACCCTAGATGTAAATACACTCAAATATACATGTACTCATCACACACAATATATACACTATGTACAAACACACACAAACCATACATACACACATCACACACACACAACACACATATCATAAACACATTGCACACAAACATACTCACAAACCATACATACACACATCACACACACATACACACACACCATATACATATACCATATACACACTACAAACATACTCACAAACCATACCTGCACACATCATACACACACATACACACAATATACACATACCATATATACACTACACACTCACAAACTATACATGAACACACACACACATTTGGTCAGCTCTGAGAAAACCGGAAGACAATCTTCCTTCTTTCTTTGGAAATAAGTGGATTTCTTTTTCTCGGCCTCCTTTTTATAGTAGGCAAAGAAGTAGAATGAAGTGGAGGGGGAAGAAATGGCTTTGGACTCTAGCGTAATGGCAACAGGAAAATGATAGCAGCAAAGGAAATTCCTAGCTTCTCCTTAGTTAACTAACTGTTCCTGACTATGAAACCCTAGTGGGGATTGAAGCAGTTGGGGTTTTGTTTGTTTGTTTTATCTTGTTTTGTTTTTTTAAGGTATTTTTTGTATAGCTAAATAGATAAAGAAGATGTGGGAATGTTTTAACCAAAGTCTAAGATGGAGTTACTTACCAGCAAGTTAAAATGAACAGATTTTGACTGGGGAAAGCATTTGCCTAATACTCATGAAACAGTGACAGTTTGTCCCCAGAACTTCAGACAAAGAAGTGGGGGGTCATTTCTTAGAACATTCATTCCTGTTCAAATATATTGCATTGGTCCCAAAGTTCCTATGAGAGAGATGAGAAATATATAGCACAAAACAGAATAAACTGCTCGTGGTTTTAGTCCTTTATTTGGTCACCTTTGCCTATGTGCTAACTAATGATTATGTGCAAATCTTTTCGTCACTTTGGACCTCAGTTTCTTTTTCTGCCTGATGTTAGTTTGAAGAAGTGAAAGATTGCTTGAGTCTTTTTCAGTCCTGACAGGGTGAGGTGGGTCTGCAGATGAGAAGCACCCAGCCACGGGTGGCTCTTCTGTTTCACAGAGTAAACCTGTAATGGATTTCAGCTGCAGAACAGAGGCCCTTGCTTAAACAGTGTTCACTTGAAAACAGTTGTGGGGTGAGAGCACGCAGCCAAGAGCAGCCAGCAATAAAATGATCTGGGTTGACCTGAGAGGAGCACCCAGCAGGGGTTGATCCGGGAAATGAAGTCCCTTCTGCTCTGCTGCAGAGAAGGGAATACAAGTGACCTGGTCCAACTGAGCCATCTCTGCTTCCCAAGCTGATCCTGTGCTATTAATATCTGCCAGCTGCAAGCCCAGAGCATCCCCTGCTGAGATCAAAGGAGCCCCTATCTTAGCTGGAACAAGGTCATCTGCACAGGGTTATAAAAGTAAGTCCTGGCTGGCTACAAGGATGGCTATGGGGGAGGAGAAGTCAGGAGATGGGAGGCACTCTGTGCTCCTTTAATCTCAGCTGACCAGCTGTTGCCCTCCCAGTGTTTGTAGAGTTGAGAGTTCTTTGCTTTTGCATTGCTGCCTCTGCCTTATTCAATTTGTGCCTGGGTTGTTGTCTGGATTAAGCACACCCAGTGTTCACAGTTGGGTCCCCAATATGAGTCCCTGCATTGCGATTTCATTCCAGTGTTGACTTACACAGCTCCGAGGTGGGAAGGCCCAAGAAGGGAGGAGTAGACTTCATAGGCCAAGGCCTTTCCCAACCTACTCCTGCCCTACACAGCTTGTGTCTTTGGAAGGAATAAGAAGACACATTCAGTTACTTGGCGTTTTGCAGCCTGCCTTTCATGAACTATCTCATTAATCCAAGAAAATAGAACTTTCAGGGCCCATGCAAAGTCATCCCAGCCCAGGGTGTTTCTCACTCTCTCTGGGTTGCATACACTTCTGTTTGGCTCTGTGTTCATATGGAAGAGATACAAAGAGAATAAGAGACAGACAACCCTAGAAATGTATACGTAATAAGAAAGAAACAATATAGAAAGAGGGGTGTGTGTCAGGCCTGCCAAAGTGTCTACTGCTAACTAGAGCAGCCTCAATGATGAGGTCATTTGCCTCACTCTGTATATTTAGAATTAAAATCCCACCGGTGGATTTCTCTTTAGACCCCCTTACTGTCTTACAATAATATCAGGGTTGGAAAAGACTTCAGGATTGTTCCATTTGTCCAACCCATCATTTCACAAATGAGACCAGGTTAAAAAATTAAAAATTTTTATTATTTTATGTTTTACATAATTCTAGGCATGAGTAGGTAGTGTCATTGAGAGCATCTTTCATGGTGACAATCCTGATATACAGGCTATCAGAGATCATTCAATGGTTATTGCAACTTTTCTGATTCTTAGCTCTTGTAGTTCTTCCTTGCAGTGACTGAAGAGACCATGGGTTGCTGGGCCTCAGCCACAGGGACTCTCTTTCCCCATATTGATCATTAGGGAAAGGATCTAATGATCTAGCTGTCCATAAATGTATATCCTATTCTGACCTGGGATTTGAGCATGACTGACCAAGTCCCCATATACTGGGGCATGGTTGATAGGTGACATTGTTGTGTAGTAGCAAGATTGGAGCCCTGTTTAACCTGCACCTTTAATTTGCTCTCTTCTGATGATTTGGGAAGGTAGCAGTTATTATTCAATATGGTGACATGTCAGGCCCACTTGAAGAGTCCCAAGTGGCTTCATGGGATGGAAGATATTATTGGGCTGCCATCCCAGCATTCTGGCATCTGGCATGTTGGTATCTTCTTATCTCTGTTAGTGTCTTTGGTTGACTGCAGCACATGGAAAGTAAAACTTGAAAGTGCATGGACGGGTCAAAGATAGAACAGAAGAAAAAATAAAATGTGCTTCTTACCAGAACCAAGAGTGGTTTTTAGTTTTAGTGCTGGAAGCCATTCTATTCCTGTTGCAGTCAAGGGAATTGATGGCTGATTTCATTTGCAAGAGAAAGTATTTTGGGATTCAAATTCCCTAACAAGCCACCCTTGCAAAAAGCTGGAGTCCATTTGAAAGATTATATGCAAGTGTGTGTGGCTTGTGTGTCTTTTAAAATAAATTTAGCAAGCAAAAGCAACTCAGAATGGCTGGGGCGAATCGGGGACTCGTGGTTGTGAAAGAAGCAGACTTCAAAGCGTGGTATGAATTCTCTAGCTTTATTTCCACTCTTGCTTTCCAGCTGGCTCTGCTCTGGATTTACTGCAGGATGTTTGAAAATGCGGCTCCCTGCTAATCTCAGACAGTTGCTGTGATCAATGCTTTCTTTCATTTCCGATAAAAAACACTGGTGTTTCTGCTTAAATTGTGTGTACTTTCAGCTTTATTATTTTAGTTGTGATTTATTGTTCTGCATTGCCCAAATTTGTAATCTATTAACCACAAACTTTTGGGTGGGTTGGTCAAGTTAGCCAACTCTCTCCACATGTTAGCTCCAAGGCCCTTCAGAGTTCAAGCTCACACTGGAGTTCATAGGTTTGTGTAGATCATGTAGACAGGGAGATGGGTGGAGCAGGTTCATACCCACTACTCAGGCATGTGGTACATGGCTATAATCGGTGCTTTGAAAGCACCAGGTATCCCTGTGTGATTTTGAGGTTAATATTAACAATGGTTGTCAACAGTATTTAATTAGCATTTCCACAGTACTATAAATTGTCTTAAAATGATAAATGTCTTAGTCTACCTCAAGCAACTGGAGCATGAAGAAGAGAAGGAAACTGCTCAAAGGCCACACCATGAGTGGAAGGGTGGTGCTGGGGACAGGAGTCAGTGTGCTTCCCATGAAACCTTATATTTGGACATCACAGCTTCTTAGGAGTGAGTTTTGGATAAAGATATTTAAAGGACCCAGTGATCTTTCAGTTTTTATTCCAAAGCCACAGACATATGTCAACACACAGGGCGTTTCATGTGCTTCTCTTCACAAGGGCGCACACATTTGCCCACGCCACACATTCCCTGCGTTCTAGAATCTACAGTGCTTGCCTGTGCCAATATTACTTCCAGCAACTGTTTAGATGCCATGGAAAGTCTAATTTATAGGAAAAAAAAAAAGATTAAAAGCACACAAAAAAAATGTGTGGCGTTTGGCTACAGAAAGTCTAAATATTGTGTAAAGCAGGGGAAACGAGTTGAGAGGAGGCTGGCACAGCCTACAAATGTCAGAAAAGCCATAAATCTCCAGAGGGAGGGGAGCTGAGTGAGGGTTCTCAGCAAGGAGGCCAAGGGGGCAATATAACCATGACTGAAGGATCAAAGGAGAGGGGAACATTAAAACCAAGCACTGGGAAGCCTGCTTAGCTATGAGCTCGGTACTCCTGTGGTGAAGGAAGACACAGTTCAAGCACAGGTGTAAGATAGCCACACTGGATGACAGTCAGAGATAACAGTCTTTGGATAGTTTTATAAGACATGAATATATAGGCCTTTTGTTTTGTTTTGTCTTGTTTAAATTTTTAAAATTATATTTCTTTATGTATGTCTGCATGCATGTGTCTGTGTGTAACACAATGTGGTACACACACATGGGCAGGCCAGAAAAGAACTTGTGGAAGTTGGTTCTTTCCTTCTATCATCTGAGTCCCTGAGATAAAATTTATCATCAGACCTGGTGAGCCCCTTTTACCTACTAAGCCAAAGTATAGACTTTGTTTTGTTTTGAGATAGGGTTTTACTACCTAGCCCAGGTTGGCCTTAAATTTGTGATTCTCCTGCCTCTGCCTCCCAGGTACTAAGATTATATGTATCCATCACAGCATCCTGCTTTGGGATAGGTGTTGTGAAAGAACTCCCCCTTATTTTCAGAGCCTCTTACCATCTAAAATCTACTCTCTGGTTTCCCAGGTCTGCACATGTTTTTGTTAAGGTCTCAGGATCAAGGAGACTGTGGGGATTCAGTCGCCAGAGCCAAGCTTTGTCAGTTGCTTCCATGCAGAGGTGACAAGGCCAAAGAGAATAGAATGATCCTGTAAGCTTTCCAGTTGGAGGGGATCTCTGAGAAGACATCCTTATTGGCCATCAACATAGAAAGTTCTATAGCAAGGGTGGGACCCCACTAAGTCAGATTGATGGCAGAAGGGGGAAGTAGCCGATATGCTTAGTGTTGTATTGTAATGTGACATGAAGTGCTTTCAGAATGCATTTACAGAATTGACTGATACAGTGTCACAATGTCCAGCCAACTAGTATATCCTAAGAACAGCCCAGAAAAACTCTGACATATATTCTTGTGTCCATTCCTTCCAGAGCCATGTGCTCTGGAAGATGGAGAACTCCCCAGTTAGATCTGCTCTTCAGTAAAAAAAAAAATATGGAGGACTTACATTTCTCCACTAAAACCTTTCTTCTAGTGGTTCTTGAACTTTATCTAGAGGGTTTATTAATACATACATTCCTGGGCTTCTACTCCTAGACTTCAAGTGATCTGGGTTAAAACAAAACAAAACAAAATGTATATGTCAACCAAATTCTGAGCCTTTAAGAATAGAATAGTGTTAGTCCAGAGGTCACAATTTGAGGATCACTGCTTGTTCGGTAAGTCTCTATGGAAGCATCTCCAGGATCAAGACAGATGCTATTTTCATCTAAATTCTCACCAGTGGTGTTTCCTATAGGCTGGGATAGAGGAGACAGTAGATGATCTTGGGATTCTTGAAAGTAAGAACAGAAGGCTGCTGAAGTTCACCTTTAAAAGGCAAGCCCATGAATAAGTGCTACTAGTATTGATGGACCATGTACTATGTGCCTGGGCTTTGTTCCATCATTATCATATAGAATCCTTATAGGAACTCTACAAAATGACAGCATTCATTATCCCATCTTACAGACAAAGGGCCTAGGACTTCTATGGCAAGGTTAGTTGTGGAGCCAGACTCCAACACATAGAGGCTGGTTCCAAAGTTTACATTTTAATCTACCAAGTTCATTTGTGACGATTTAACTAAGATTCTCTTAATCTATATGCAATTAGGAACCAAAATGTAGTCAGATCATATAGGAAATCAGACATATGGAGACTTCAATCATTCTATTTATTTTTCCTATATCTCTCTGTACCATGGCTTTGCATTGTCCTCAGCTTTGATCTTATGAACAAGTTGGTCCAGCTGACCTGCTATGTCTATGCATCAGTTATCCTTTCACCCACTGAGCTGGAACTAAGAAGTCTTATAACAAATGGAATATCCAATGCTCTCCTCCTTGTATGAGCACCCATGAAGTGGGGTACGTTTCCTTTATATAGACACAGCATAACATCTAATAGAGGGACCTTGTCCAGTTGAGCATGTCTTAGGGTAAGTCTGATAATAGGGCTGACTCATTCTTTCAGTCCTGTCCCTTCTCAGTGTCTTCTCCTTTGAGAGTTTAGTCTTAATTACCTATCATGAGCCTATGCCTTTAAGCCTTTTCTTTTTTTACTGTGATAAAAATAAAATATAAAATAAAATAAAAATAAAATCATTGTCTTTCTGGTCCCAAACAACTATCTGGCACTTCCTTGACCCATTGTTTATTTTATGCTTTCAACAAGCCGTAAAGTTTGTCTTCATGGGGAAGAGAGATCTCTTACGTTTATCCATAAATCACTACTTAGTCTTAATTATTAATTGTTGTTTAAGATATGGACCCTAACCTAACTCTACTAATTTTTCCTCATATTCAGAGACACATGAAAGAAGCACATTAGCACAGCCTATATAGTCCATGATCAGCCATTACTTATCAACTGCTTAGGACAGCGCAAAGGTAGAAGAGCCTATTGTGAGCTGAGTAACTGAAATTTATACACTGTAAATTCTCCACCCACAAGCCCTATCCTTGCTATGATTTTAAATAAGCTGGGGCAAAATTATTATCTTCAGGAGAGGTTCTCCAGTTATGAGCCAAGTGTAATTCGTGTGTGTGTGTGTGTGTGTGTGTGTGTGTGTGTGTGTGTTGAGCAGTTGTTGAGTTGATTTTCTTAATTATATCTCCATTAGACTCATAAAAAAGCCAGCTAAGAGAATCCATGTTTCCTAGTAGTATTACTTCTAACTATAAAAAATGGAAAATAACAATGTGGTCAGGAAATTAATGAACAGGCTGTTTTGTTTTAAAATATGATATATAATGAATGAAGCTTTTAAAAAGGCCAAAATAAGCTGAGTGTGAGGCTTCGTGCCTATAATCAACATGAGGAGGCTGAGGCAGAAGGATCAAAAGTTCAAGACCTTCCTGGGCTACCCACCATGACTGTCAAAATAAACAAACATGAAAATGACAGGATAAAATCATATTTGTACAAATAATAGATTCTAACAACAACAAATGACAAGGGGAAGGTGTTCCCCTAAGATATTTATAACAGACGTACAACTAGCAATTGAAATCTTCAAAGGTCAAGCTCAGGAAACAAGTCAGTGTCCAAGTGGCTCAGAGCACCATGGATAGATACAAAGCCCAGATCCGAAGGACAGGACGGCTTGTTCCTTCAGGAGTCAAACCGAGCCCTGGGAGAGTAGCTTTCTCTCTGAGCTGCTAGCACTAAATTACTGCAAGCCAGCAAGAAAATCCTAACCTCGAGTCCCCAAAAAATGTAAGTTCCATGAAGGTAAGACTTTGTCCACTCGTAGGTCCCCACAGAGAAGAACAGTGACAGGAAAGGGCAGTTACTCAGCAGATGTCTGGTGAGTGGAGAAAGTACCTGCAGGCAGAAGGGGGAAGAGCCTTGCTGAGAGCTTTAGGCCTAAGGCATGATACCACCACTGGAATTTTTAATAGCTTCGCACACTGTGAATGCCCCCACATTCCTTCAATGTATGTTGGTGCTAACTCTAAGAAGAACGGCAGCGGGGGAATACAGAGAAAGAATCAGACCAAAAGTACAGGAGGAGGAATCTCTCTCAGGCAGAGGTGGAGACTCTGGGGCTTTAGACTGATACTCTAAGGATATTTATTAGACTCCTATGACCTATTAGTTCCTGCATTAGACAGGGGCTGAGGAATCTGAGATAGATGCTCTGGTCCCTGCTGATTAGGAAACTCACAGCTAGTGGTGTATGTAATGGGCAGATTAGTAGCAAAGTTGGATAAAATTTTTTAAAAACTTAAAAAAATTAAATTTAAAAAGTTTTTAAATATTTGGTGTTATAATGGCACAGGTTTTGGGAGATTATGAAGTGAACACATAGCTGAGGGATCGGCTCTGTAAGAAGACTTCCAGAGGAAACTTCAGTTGGACCTGAAAGGATCCTTAACACTTTCTAAGGACAGAAGGGTGCTCTCTTTTGGTGTTCCAAGCACAGGTTTAAAAAAACAAAAAAGGAATGGAAGGAAATAGAAGGGAAGGGAAGAGGACAAGAAAGGGAAGAAGAAGGGAGGAAAAGGAGGAAGGAAGAGAGAGAAAGGAACTGTAGTGGAGTAAAGGAAACTATAGACAGAGGTGGAGACCCAACTGTGAAAGATCTATATCATGCTAATCAGTTTTTTGTTTGTTTTGCTTTTTTGTTTTTGTTTTTGTTTTGCAAGTCTGGTACCCTGCCATCATAATAGAGCCATTTTGTAGTTAGAAGATATTTCTCAAGTAGTAATTTAAAGACTAGAAGTGATAGGAACAAAACAGAGGTGCTCCCATCTTGATTACTTTAAGGTTGGGATAGCCCTAACCTAATAAGAACCTATTCGTATACTTTAGCTCTTCTAAGGCCCTGAGTGGCCAGATCTACGTTTGATTTCCCATTTTGATTTCCTGAACCATTTCGTTGGCTCAGGAGAGATTTATCTCATATATTAGGCTTCCAAAATTATCATGTGAGCCTGGCTTGATAGTTCATGCTTGTTTTCCTTAGGACTTAGGAGAGGGAAGAAGATCAGAAGGAGTTCAAGGTAATTTTGAACTACATAGTGAGTTTGAGGCCAGCCTTGGCTATAGGAGTCCTATTGAGATTTCCATCCATTTATCAAAGCACCTTGTGGTTAGAAAGAACATCAAAATACCTATAATTCATTGTTAGGATGTAAGAGAAAAAAAGAGCAAATGCTTTAAAGTCCTAAATGACACGGTGGAAATAAGTACATGTATGCCTTACGTTCCTTTTGCTAAGAGTTGCAACAATAATGTCAAGTGCTTAGTATATGTTAGACACTGTACTAAGTACTAAGAAACCTCAATAAGTTTGTGAGGGTCAGTTTTTTTTTTCAGTTGCAATCAAGCCTAGAATCTTCATGTTGTTGTTTCCACCCATAGAAGTTTTTTTTTCTCCTTGTCTATTGTTTGAGAATTTCACACACACACACACACACACACACACACACACACACACACATACACACACACATAATTAAAGTGTTTTGGTCAAATTCACCCCTACTACCTTCCCTCCAATCCCTTCCCTATCCTATCTATGGCTTTTCCTTCCCAAATTCATGTGCTTTTTTTCTTAATCACACTGGGTCTACTAGGTGCTGTCTGCATGTGCCTGGGTATAGCATGGGTGTTCTTTCATCCCTGAAGGCTGTTTGCATCCCTGAAGGGGAAAACTGACTTCCTCTCCCAGAAGCCATCAGTTGCCAATAGCGCCTCAGCTAGCAGTGGGACTTCATGGGCCCCTCCCACGTCTATACTGGGAACTTAACTGGCTTGAACTCAAGTCTTAGGCATGAGGTCATAGCCTCCATGAGTTCGCCTGTGCAATGGTGTGCTTGTGTCCAGATAATACTGTTTCACTGCAATGTTCCCCACCTCTAGTTCTTACAGTTCTGCCTCCTTTTCCTCCGTGATCCCAGAGCTGTGGAGGAAGGAGGTGTGATATGGATTTCTCATTTAGGATTGACTATTCCAACCCTTTATCCTCTGCATGTTTACCAGTTGTGGTCTCGGTGTTAAGTGCTGTTGACAACAAAGAGAAGCTTCTTTGACGAGGGTTGAGAGATCCCCTAATCTATTGGTATAAATATAAGAACTTGGGGGCAGTGTATTTAGTATATCCATTTAGCAGAATAATGAGTGGTATCAGGTTCCACCCTAGGACCTATGATCTAGCTGGTTACAGGATTTTGGCTAGAGTTATCTGAAAGGAGAAAACCTCAACCGAGAAAATGCCTCCATAAGATCCTGCTGTAAGGTGTTTGCGGGGGTGGAGACCAGCCCATTGTAGGCTGTGCTATCCCGAGCTGGTGGTCCCAGGTTCTATAAGAAAGCAAGATGAGCAAGCCATGAGGAGAAAGGCCGCTCCTCCATGGCCTCTGCATCAGCTCCTGCCTCCAGGATCCTGCCCAGTTTAAGTTCCTGTCCTGACTTCCTTCAATAATGAACAGTGATGTAGAAGGATAAGTCAAATAGACCCTTTCCTCCCCAAGTTGCTTTTTGTCATAGTGTTTCATCACAGCTAGTGACCCTAAGACACCTGGTTAATGGTATCAGGCACAAGCTTCATCTTGTAGTGCAGGCTTTAAGTCTAATCAAAAAGTGATTAGTTACTCCCATAACATTCGCTATCTTGCCAAGGCATTCTATTGTAGCTCACAGGGGTCACAGCTGTGTCGGACAATTGATTACTTTTCTCCCTTGATAGCTGAAGAGAACCTTTCAGCACTAAGAAATCTAGTGGATGGGGTCAGGTACAGGTGGGGACAACTTCCAGGTTCGTTCCAGTTTGATTTGTCTATGTCCTGTGACTCAGGTATGCAGTATCTTTAGCAGTAGGTCTTACTATCAAGTTCCACTGAGCAACCAAGAGCTATGATAATCAGATTTTTTTTTTATTGGGGTGGGGGATGTTTCTATTGAGTCACCCTGACCAACAACTAGAAAAGAGGTGATCCATATCTGCCACTGGGCTTATGATTTGATAGCCTGTGGTGTCTGGGGGACACATTGTCTTCTTCCTGCCCGGTCATGGGTCATTTAAGAGTGTCTCCCTGGCCCTCCTTTCCCTTGGCCACACTAAGTGACTGTTGGCTTTTTCAGAGTGTTTGTAGGGTTGTATTCTAATCTTTTCAAAGCAAGGTGCTATATTCTCCTTTGAGCCTCAGACAGGCCTCTCTCTTCATCCTGTGATTATGAGACACAGACTGGACCAACATCTCTATGGGCATTTGGCACCTTTCTTGTCAGTTATTATGTCAGTTATTATCTGTACAGCATAGTACAAGCAACCATGCAATTAAGTTATATAAACCACATTAAAATAGAACATTTGAAAATGAGACAGGTTCTACTATTCATTTCCCACATTCATCTATCTATCTATTTTTGAGGTGTGTATGCCACAGCATGAGTGTGATCAGAGGACAATTTTCAGGAGTTGTTTTTTTTCTTCCACCATGATGGATTGCAGGGCTCAAAGACAGATTATTATACATAGTAGCAGACACCTTTACCCACTGCATCATCTCTCTGACCCTTGAGCATTGGCTCCATCCATCCAATTACTTGCTCATTAGTCCATCCCTTCATTCAGTGTAGAACACTGAATATAATATAAAAATCTTACTGGTAGTTCAAAGGATAGGAAGGCCAGTTTCAGCCTTGGCCCTACTAGAATATAAAGGCCAATTCTAATGCTTAGCTTCTCAGCTTGGAGCCTTAGAATTTCTGCATGCCACAATGAAGTTCAACTTTATGTCAGAGTTGGCCAGGTGCTGTACTATAGTTGATCAATAAACTAATAGAGAATGGCCTGATAACGGAGTTCAAACACATGTAACAATTATTGTTGTGTTGTGTTGTACAGCAGCTAATGAGTTGTCAAAAATGAGGGGGAA
>JADRCD010235503.1:0-36299 GCA_019843815.1 Montemys delectorum
TATGGAAGGCCCCACACACAGGGACAGTTGGCTATCACAAACTGGGCTCCACAGATTTTAGTTTTAATAGACAGAAAAAGAACATGAACTTGGGTGAGTAGGGAGGTGAAAAAAAATCTGATAGGAGTTGGGGGACGGGATAGAGATAGCTAAGATATACAAAGTTCTCAAGTATGAATAAAAGCATTGATTTTTTTTTTTAAAATCTTAACTAGAGTAATTAATGGAAAAATAACCAGTCCATGGGGAAAGAACTGTGAGATTTCCTGATGGTGTAGCTCAGTATCAGGGCACTTGCATGTGCAACTTCTAGAGTTCAATCCCCATTACCACACAGAATTTGAGAAATGATCTTTACTTGAGTTATTGCACAGAGAAGATAACATAATCATCCCTATATAATCATATAAAATGCTTTTCTAAAATATGATTTCTATGACTGCTTTACAGTAAAGTACTTTTCATTAATTCTACATTATTTATTGTGTCTACAGAAATACACATCATCTATATCTATGTATATGTATGTGTGTGTATGTGTGTGTAATTGTAAGTATATATATTGTGTAGCCATATATAAGTACTGTGTTATTACAGTGATGTTGCATAGCCTCATGCCAGTGAATGTGAAATAAGATATGAGTTTTGGAGATTGTGCTAGAATTTTTCTATAAAGAAATTATAGGTTTTGTGCTTTGATTTTATATGGACATATATAAGTATATGTCTATATATGATTTTATATAGACATATATATGATATATACTATATATATATATATACACATATACATATACATACATATATAAGAAATCATCTCTTTTAGTGCACCACTGTGGTTTTTGGATGGAAAGTTCCCAGTGCTGCATAGCCTAGACTTCTGAGACCTGACTGGTCATCCCAGCCAGGTGACTCTGATCTTGTGCAATCCATCAGCCGCATAACCCATCCCTGCCATCACTCAGTGCATCTTCTGCTTTTAGAAATCTTGAGAAGATTAACCACTAACAACAAACAATGAAATAAATCACTTGCCATAGGGGAGACTGGTTTTTGAAAACAGGCATACATCAAATTATTTGGTTAGTCCTTTCTCCTGACAAATTTCTCCCCTGAGCATCAACTGCAGCCTTTGCTTTAGTGTTGTCTCAGTGTCTCTTCCTCATTATGAATAAAAACAGAACATTAGCAGGTGGGGTGATCATGAGTGTGGTCTTTTATTTCACTAAAATTCTGAAATGGCCAAAGCATAGCCTTCAGACTCTCCCGTTAATTGCCCAGATCTGTTCAATGTGACCTTTATTCTTGTCTATTTTACTTACCTAAGAAACCCCTTGGTTACTGAAGTTGGCCTTTCACCAAAGAGCATGTACAGAGACAATGTATCTCTGTCTTCCTCACTGAGAACCAGACTACCAAATCACAGCTTAAGTCTGCCTTTAAATGTCCTCTCCTTAAAGATCCCCCCTAAAGACAAATACCATGCCCTACACTTTGATCTCTAACAAGAATTCCCAGCAATGTTAGGAGGAAGTAGAAGTCTTCAAAACAACATATAGTCCTCAAGAAAGCCACAAGACAAAACTCCTACCATTTCCAGCTGTGGGAACTTATCAGAGAAATGTACAACAGGTCAGAGTGAGAACAGAGTCTGTGTGGCAGGCTCACCCTCAATGCGAGGTCTATAACACACTCCCTTCCCAAGACTCTTGGATGGTCTTGGAAGGGATTGTGAGAACCAGAGGTCAGAGAGGACCAGATCAATATGGTGTCTTCTAGATACGACAGGACAACTGCAGTCATGAACTCACAGTAGCTGGGATGTCTGCAGATGATCGTCAGTCAACATTCTAACATGTAGGGAGAAGAGATCTGTAACCCCTCACCCCAAAGTGAAGAGCTATGAGAAGTTGGTGGCTTCTTGGGGAGGAAGAGTCAATTTCCTTTAAGTGTATGGTCTACCACACTTTACTGGGTGCCCCCACAACCAGAAGTATATGGATGGCACAAACTGAAGTCAATGTTTTTTTTAAGAAAAAAAAGGATAATGAATTTGGGGGAGTAGGGAGGTAAGGAAGGATCTGAGAGGAGTTGGGGGTGAATACAATCAAAGTTCTTCATTCCCAATATGGATTCATAAATATAATTTAATATATGTATATATTTAATATATAAATATAATTTAATAAGACCTAAAATTTTCATGAGTGATTTTAATGTGTTAAAAACTTTTCAGTGACTAGAAAACAAAAATCACATTTATTCCTTTGTCTGGCATCCTTGATTTTTGCCTTTGCAAATTCATCTGTTTCTGTAGGCAATCGTTTGAATTTATCTGTAACGTTCACTTGCTACAGATCATGGGAAAATTGCAAAAGCAACGATTACTCTCAGAGCTATGACTGTGAGTGAGGGACCTCTAAGACAGGATCAGTGGCTCTACAGTCCTTTGAAAGGGAAGTTGGTCCCTGTAGTAGCTGTGTCACAGCAGTACAGCCTCTGCATTGAGCTTTAGAGAGTTTTCTCCTTGTTGTTGAAGGTATCAATCATCTCTGCTGACATGTGCTTTTTCTCCTTGATTAACTCTCTCTTAACTGATTTTTCTTGTGAGGAGCTGTAGGTGGGTACCTTGGCCTAATTGTCAACATGTAAAAACAGAAACTTAAGACTCATATTGCATAATTCCACATCATAATTTCACATCACATGATGATTTTCCCACTAGTTCTTAGAGATACAAAGGCTCCAAAGAGATCCTTTCAAATCAAGGGTAGGGGAGGGCTATGGTGGAGACAGGAAGGTAGGCTTATCTACAGAAGATAAATAATGTCCTGGCCATTGCCTGGTAACAAGGCTCCAGTAACAGGCTGCAAAGATTGTGAGTGTCCAGGCAGATATGTTAAAGTTGCCAGATATCATAATGCCAACAATACTTTCCATAAATCATAAAATGTTAATGGCAGATTAGTTACCAAGATGCCATATGTTTCAGTGAATCCTGTGTAATTAGAATGGCAGCATCAGGCAGCAGATGATTTAGAAGACTGTAAGCATTGTGGGAAGAGAGCTGTGCATCCCTGTACATGGCCTACCCTTGCCCTCTGTCCTTTGTCTTTATCTCTTTATGTGGCAGGTTCAGATGAGAACATGTCCTTGCACTGGCCCAGGAAATTGATGACTAGGGTATGTGGCTGAGTCACTGAATTGGCTTCAGTAATGAGTTTCTTTTTCAATTCCCCACTGACCTGCAGGAGTGCCTCTGTGCTGAGGACTGGATGAAGACTTCCAGTATCATGCCCTAGACTTTTCAATTCCAGTCAAGTCTTAGGGATGTCTTGCATCAGAAAAGCGCTTGTCACGTACAATTACTGAGTTCTGCAATGGTCAAAAGAGCATCACCTTTGATGTGTGAATGTGTGATTGTTGGCTTTGCAGTTATGTTTCTCAGTCAGTTCTGAGTATTCAGGCATGGAAATCTGCTTCTATTTAGCAACAGTTTTATTGATTTAATCCTAATAGATGAAGGTAGGCTTAGAGAGTTGAGAGAGGGGGGCTATGTTAGGGGATACCCCTGCTGTTCTTATATACTTCAGTATATACCTAGAAGGATATAAGGAATTTGTCCTCTTCCACTTCTTTCTTTGGGGTTGCTAACTTCGTCTAATTGGACCTAAGGCCCACTCCATAGGAGGAAAGTTAGGTACCATGGCCAACTACCATGGCTTCTGAAGTCATGGGCCCTAGAGGACAACCTATTTATTATTAACATTTTAAAATAACCAATATAGTCTCTAATGGCATTCTAAATACTTATCCTTATACCTGTAGGTAGGGGTAGCTCTCACCTATTACCAGTGAAATTCCTTTTTATGGAAGAAAGAGGCTACCAAGGCTGGCTATTGTTGGTTACAATGCAGATAATAAGGGACATGAGATGCTCAGCCCCCAGTGGTATGTCTACAATGCAGCTTTTACCACTAAAGCTCAGGTAGCATGAGAGGGGAGTTAACAATGTCGGAGCCAGAGGACCAGGCTGCCTGTTACTAAATCATGGTTTCCAGACCTGCCACAGAATCTGTTACTCATGAAATCTCAACAATATGACTGCTTGGAGAAAGCCTACAAAATGACAACCATTTGACATATCAACATAGCTGGAGGGAATATCACAAGACCCCAACCCTTAGATGAAGAGCTACAGGCAATCAGTGACTGTTGAAAGATGGAGAATCTTCTCCATGGATGAGACCTCTAATAGGTTAGCCAGTCCCAAATGGCCAACCATAAACATGTGCGCATGCGCACGCGCGCGCACGCGCGCACACACACACACACACACCACCAAATAGTTAATGATAATTAAAGAATAAAAAGCCATGAATTTGAGAGAGGTAGGGGAGACCAAGGATAAACATAGCTGGAAATTGTGTCAATGAAGTACTCAATGTAATTTTTAAATAATTGAGCAAAAAATAGATTATACATTTTCAGTCTAATGCAGTACATGGTCAGCTTTAAAATATGATTTTGATTTCATTTACATCTAACCTCTATAGAAGTATAGATATAGTATAAATAGATATTCACACATGCCAACAGGGTGTATGTGCTTACACCTGTGGTGCATGATAGTCACATATAAAAACACACAGATGCAGTTAGAGATATTTATTGTATCCAGTAAGCATTATTATCTCCTCGGTCTTCCCCTGGCCAAGACTAAATAATAATTCCATCTCATAGGAACTTCTCTATTTTTACTACCAAATCCAAAAACAAATTTTAGATTTCTCCATTGAAAACTCTCACACTCTGTTTGCTACTCTTTTTTTTAGTTTATTTTTTATTAGATATTTTCTTTATTTACATTTCAAATGATACCCCTTTCCTGGTTTCCACTCTGGGGAAAAGAAAACACTATTCCCTCCCCGTTCCCCCTGCTACCAACCCACCCACTCCTGCTTCCTGCCCCTGGTGTTCCCCTGCACTGGGTCATAGAACCTTCACAGGACCAAAGGCCTCTCCTCCCATTGATGACCAAGAAGGCCATCCTCTGCTACATATGCTGCTGGAGCCATGAGTCCCACCATGTGTACTCTTTGGTTGGTGGTTTAGTCCCTGGGAGCTCTGAGGGTACTAGTTAGTTCATATTGTTGTTCCTCCTAGGGGCTGCAAACCCTTCAGTTCTTTGGGTCCTTTCTCTAGCTCCTTCATTGAGGACCCTGTGCTCAGTCCAATGGATGGCTGTGAACCTCTACTTCTGTATTAGTTGGGCACTGTCAGAGCCTCTCAGGAGACAGCTGTATCAGACTCTTGTCAGCCTACACTTGCTGGCATCCATAATAGTGTCTGGGTTTGGTGATTGAATATGAGAAGGATTCTCAGGTGCAGCAGTATCTGAATTGTCCTTCCTTCAGTCTCTGCTCCATACTTTGTCTCTGCAACTCCTTCGATGGTTATTTTGTTCTCCCTTCTAAGAAGGATTGAAGAATGACCATGCTTCCAGGTATGTGCACAGAGGATGTTTACCACATGATAATGACCAGGAGTAGCATCCCTGGGAAACTGTTCTATAAGTTTTGAAAAGGGCCTGCATCATACCCAGGGCTCTGTCTCAAGTTCCAGTGATAGCTGTCCTCTCAGAGTCTTTCCTTCCCCCCACCCCAGGTTTCTTCTTCTTTTTTTTTTTTTTTGATTTAAGTTTTGTTGTATTATGATGAGAAAAGATTCATGATTTCAATTTATCTGAATTTGTTAACATTTAAAAACATATTTTAAGTAAATAGAAATAAATCACATTCTTGTTTCCCTTTTGTACTACAACTCCTCCCAGAGACCCCCCTTCAACACGTACAATATCTTTTTTGTCATGTTCTTTAAAATTTATAAAATATTTTAATAATAAAGATGAGTATTATAAAGGTTATTTGATGTAAAACAACAATCAATTTAACAGTCTTATGTAGATACTTATCTACAGCAATACTGAATATACATGTTTTTCTCAATATAAATTTTAAATAACTCCAAAAATATTAACTGTATATTTTAAAATAATACATCACTACTAGTATTTTCTTAAATGAATATAAATATATAAAGTCTTTTGTTGGTTTGTTGGTTTGTTTTGTATTTAGTAGAGCTTAAAATCTTGGCTCTCACTGTGGTACAAACCCAAAATAAGAACAATTTTTAGACATTGGATTTCATTGTAGTAAGGCTGTACTTCAATGACCCTCATACCACCAAAGAATTTTACTTCCATTGTAGCTAAGCTGAGATTTGACTGTTCTGCTGTGCCAAGGAATGAATTATAGGCATGATTTTTGGATACAGACTTCCTGCTATGGTCAAAGCTATTTGACTTGAGTGAATGACTTTATTCTCAGCCCACAGAGACAAGTTACATTCATTTAAGAAATGTTGTGTGCATTAAGATGGTCTACCCATAAAGTCATTCACCAACTGTTTCAATGAACAATGGTTCTTTTTGGAGGGTGTTACAGACATTAAGTGAGGGCAAGAATCTGGTTCATTGGCTGTGATAATTTGGAAAAGCATTTATCTCAGAGAAAGAGTAACTTATACAGTCCACTTCTTCAAACTTGATACAATAGTTACAAACATCAAGCAAAACATTCAGTCTCACTCTTTGTTGTTTTCTTACAAGCCATCTCCCAAGTTAATTGTCTATGTTTCTTTTGGCTGTATAAACACTTTTGAAATATGTAAGCTGTTCTGAAAACCATGGTATGGTGTAAAAACATGAAATAAACAATACTACTAGTAGAGAGGCTGAAATAGGAGAAGCATAATTTCAAGACCATTATGTGGTACACAGCAAGACAATGTCATGTACAAACAAGCTAAAAGTGTATATGGATTGTACAATATTGGACTTACTTCTCCAATTACCAAATTAGAGAGACCATTGGATGACAGTCAATAAATTTCTAATTTCTCATATTTTTGGATTTCAATTGACTAGCATATGTTGGTAATATTAATTTTCATATTAAGATATTAAGAAAAAGTAATTGTTACTTCCTGTTGTTTTTGTTGTAAGAGATAGAATTAGGTTTGTGTAAGTTTGTTGAAAGATTACTTTCTTACTTCTTCTAAGGTGAAGTTTTGCTCCGTATGTTGGTGTTTTCCATCTATTATCCTTTGAAGGGCTGGATTTGTGGAAAGATATTGTGTAAATTTGGTTTTGTCATGGAATATCTTGTTTTCTCCATCTCTGGTAATTGAGAGTTTTGCTGGGTATAGTAGCCTGGGCTGGCATTTGTGTTCTCAAAGGGTTTGTATGACATCTGCCTAGGATCTTCTAGCTTTCATAGTCTCTGGTGAGAAGTCTGGTGTAATTCTGATAGGCCTGCCTTTATATGTTACTTGACCTTTTTCCCTTACTGCATTCAAAATTCTTTCTTTGTTTAGTGCATTTGGTGTATTGATTATTATGTGATGGGAGGACTTTGTTTTCTGGTCCAGTCTATTTGGAGTTCTATAGGCTTCTTGTATGTTCATGGATATCTCTTTCTTTAGGTTAGGGAAGTTTTCTTCTATAATTTTGTTGAAGATATTTACTGGCCCTTTAAGTTGAAGATCTTCACTCTCTTCTATACCTATTATCCTTAGGTTTGGTCTTCTCATTGCGTCCTGGATTTCATGGATATTCTGGGTTAGGAGCTTTTTGATTTTTGCATTTTCTTTGACCATTGTGTCAATGTTTTCTATGGTGTCTTCCTCCCCTGAGATTATCTCTTTTATCTCTTGTATTCTGTTGGTGATGCTTGCATCTATGTCTCCTGATTTCTTTCCTAGGTTTTCTAACTCCAGGGTTGTCTCTCTTTCTGATTTCTTTATTGTTTCTATTTCCATGTTTAGATTCTGGATGGGTTTGTTCATTTCCTTCTCCTGTTTGATTGTGTTTTCCTGTAGTTCTTTAAGGGATTTTTGTGTTTCTTCTTGAAGGTCTTCTAGGTGTTTACCTTTGTTCTCCTGTATTTCTTTGAGGGAGGTATTTATGTCTTTCTTAAAGTCCTGTATCATCATCATGATAAGTGATTTTATATCTCAATTTTGCTTTTCTGGTGTGATAGTGTGTCCAGGACTACTTATGGTGGAAGAATTGGGTTCTGATGATGCCAAGTAACCTTTGTTTGTGTTGCTTATTTTCATATGCTTGCCCTCTACCATCTGATTATCTCTAGTGCTACCTGCCCTTGCTAAATCTGACTGAAGCCTGTTCTTCTTGTGATCCTGGTTGTGTCAGAACTCCTCAGAGTCAATCTGTCTCTGTAATCCTGTGATTCTGGGATCCTGTGATCCTGGGCTTGTTAGAATGCCTGGGAGTGGAGCTTCCTCTGGGTGTTTTGGGACTGGCTATGGAGTTTGTGCCCAAGGTCTTCTCAGGACACTTGCCCAGACAGACAGGAAGGAACCAGTGCCACTGGACTGGCAGAGTTCCTGAGTGCCTGGGTCCTCCTGGTTGTTGGGACAGATATTTTGTCCTCCTCACCTCTGATTCTGGGCCTCTTAGAGCACTGTTAGAGTGGGAGTGGAGCTTCCTCTGGGTGTTGTGGTACTGGCTGTGGAGTTTGTGCCCAAGGTCTGCTCGGAGCACTGACCCAGACAGACTGGAAGCCCTGAGTCTTTCCTTAAGTGCCTTTCCTGAGGTCCTTTGGTGCTTTCTTGGTGCAAGTCATTTATTTCTGTGCTTAAATCAGTCTGGGCATGTAAAATGGTTTTAAAACAAACAGGTCCAGATGAGGATGTCAATTATACCACCATTGTCATTCTACTCACACATGGTGACCACCCTAGTGCGATATGTAGTCTCTGTTCTCATTCTATGGCCACCCACTGGCTTTCTAGTCCTCAATTTATTTTATCGCTCTCACAACAAATGAAGCTCACAAAATAGGTGACTTAATTCTGCTATTTGTATTCTGTCTTCAAGACAGCTCCAAGTTGAAACTGTATACAATTGCAATTAAATGTCTTATACAACCAAATGCTGGCTTCTCAACCAACTCTGATTTAGAGGACTTTGGCTTGCTGTTTTTATGAGGGATTCTTGTCTTCTGGGCCTTACACATAAAAAAAAATCAGAATATTCTGTTTTGTGGGAATAGATATATTGATTCCAGATGATAAATTATGAATTGTAAACTAATTTTTTGTTCATAAAATTGTGTTTTTATTCAAAACATAGGCATCCCAAGGCAGGGAAAATTAATAGTGAGTAGTTAAGTTGATTTTCAAATAAATATCATGTATTTGTTACATTTTATTTGATTATTTTTTTAAATTGTAGAAGAGATGCTAGAACTATCGATTGTAGTAGACTCAATTATTGTTGCTCTTGGTTACCCAGCCTCTCTGATTTTATAATTGACAGTAAAATAATTTATGTGGCAATGAGTAGTTCTGAATATGGCTTAATCACTAGTCATTGAATATATTGCTTAAAAGATTTTTTTTGCTTAGAAATTATCAAAATCTTTTTTGTATACTTACTTAAAATAAGACATACATTTTCCTAAGATATTTAAATTATTGTTAATATAACCAATCGTTTAAAGTGATTAACATAACTTGTGATATGGAGACATTGTTTCTTGGTTCTGTATGTGTCTTACATACTGACTAATTTCTTTTATGGATAGAGAAATGTCTAGAGATGTTAAAACCACTTTTCAAGCTTCATTTGGAATTTATTTCATGTAATGACTGTATTGCCATGGATAAGGCGAAAGATATATGATTAACCACAGTCAGGAAATGTGGAAACCCTATAGTCCCTCCATTGTGAATGCAGAAGGGCTTCCCCAGGGCCCTCTCAGGGCTACTATGTATATACTCTGGAGAAATTTCACAGTGTAGCTTGGGCTTTTATATACAGCTTTGTATAACAGGGTCAGCTTGTTAAAGATGTTCAATTCGAAATGGCTGTGCCTGCTGGGTCCATACTGGCCATGTTAAATTGAAAGTGAAACTTATCTTTAGCTAGACAGTGTAGATTCTATTGCAAGTTTGAAAAGACCATAATTTTATGCTGAATAAGTAAGAACACATTGATTGTATGTATACACACACACACACACACACACACACACACACATATATATGCCCAGTTATAAGGGGATGGTTAAAAGAGTGTGGTTGTCTCTTTTGTGTCTGAGAAGGTCAAAGGGACAGATGGTAGGATGAGTGTGATGTTCTTGAGGATGTCCATGCAGTAAGAGTTGAACCAAGAGGTCAGGACAAATACACAGGAGGACAGTAAACACACAATTAAGGATCATGAAAAGTAGTCAGCTAGACTATTTCATGTCCAAGGGCTGGACAATGGGGTCAGTCCTATTGTATGTAGTGACATTTGGTTGATTATATAGAAAGAGTCCCATAGCCAGAAGCTACAATAAGCACAAGAGACTCTACGCTGACCATTTTACAGGTCTTAGATCAGCAACTTTCCATTAAATCAGAGCTGTTCCACATGACAAAATGTTTGTGGAAGTTGCTTTCTGTAGACACAAGGAAAAAAAAGAAAGATTGCTGCAGATGCCAAGCCCTGCTTGTTCGCTCACCCTACTAATGGTCATATTTACATTTCATCCCCATGTGAAACAAGAAGCAGTACTATATCACTAATCACTCAGGTAGGGAAACTGAGGCACAGGGGATCCAGAGAATCTTCCTGAACTTCACATTAGAAGTTGACATTAGCTTATAAGGTCTCAGAGCCCACACCCATAGCCTGAAGGAGTACTGGCCAGACACAAAGGAAGTCCCATCTACCCACACAACAACAACCACTCTGTCCCTTCTACCTCCCTATTTGGGACTATAGGTGTATGTGTACTGATCCAGATATAGCTGGTTCCCTTCCTGATGAAGATTTCATATGGTTAGAACAATTGAAAAGAGCCATGTGGCTCTGGAGGCCAGATATTTATCTTTATCCTTGCAGGATCCATCATTCAGCCTTAGTGGTACATTTCATTGGCTATAAAGTAATTCCCTATGGTATTATTGGGAAAGGCTTGAAGCCTCTTGAGAAGTTACTGAGGAGGTTAGCCTATAAATGGTTCTAATTAACTGCAGTGAAGATTACACTGTAGAGATAGGGCAGGGCAGAGGAGCAGTCATCCCAACCCAGCCCTGGGCCCTGCATTCACATCGGTCCTCACAGTGTGTGCTTCTGGTTCTGTGGCTTGTGTAAGGCAGTAATGCCTCTTGACTCCTCACCCCCAAATCCCTGGTTCACAAAGGGTTTTCATGCAATAATGCTGAGCCCTGCTTTTTCTCAGGTAGTCAAGTGAGAAGGGGATTCAGCACAGGCCCAGCAAACTGTGGGTAGTATAGATATGATGCTGCAGGTTTGAATGGCTTTATCAGCACCACACCAGATAGGATAACAAGAGAGATTGCGGGTGACAGAGTGCTTGGGAGAGAGCAGCTGGTAAATGGGAAAGGTAATCACATCCTGAATCAGAAAGTTCTGACAAGATCGACTCCAACTATATATTCCTTTCCTCAGAAAAAAACAGGCCAGTTCAGCCCAACTCCAAACATCTGTATTTTCTGCATCATTCTCATGGTGTCCATCACAGTCAAAGACATGGTAGACCACATAATTAGCTGGCTAATAAGGAAGAAGTTCATACATTGTATTTTGATCATATTTCCCCCTCCCAGATCATCTATACCTCCCTACCCACCCAACCGCATGTTCTCTCTGTCCCTGTCTCTGTCTCTCTCTTCCCATCCCCCAAAGGAAATAACTGGAAATTAAAAAAAAATAGCGAATGTAATATGAGTGTGGTGAAGCTAAGTGAGTGAGAGCCTATATAAAATGGCTAACTGGTGGAGCTGGGTGCTGGGCACATGGGGGCATTTGACAGCATCACTTCTAGTACATGGGCCTGACATTTTCTAGAGTGAGATTATTTTATGCAGATGATATCTGAACATAAAAGCCTCGTTAAGGCTCTTTTTTTTTTTTTTTTTTTTTAAGCAGACATGTTTCATTCACATCTTCATGTGATTGCCAGTAAGCTGGCACTATTTATGTTAGAAGACCTCATTATCTCAAAAGACAGAAACTATAAACTATTACGTTTAGGTCATGTTGGCATGATCAACTTTGCAAGAACAAAGGGAAATAAACATGAAACAGAAGCAGGACGGGGCAAGAGAGTTTCAGTTACTATTTTGGCTAGGAAGTTTGAGGGTAAGTTGGGATTTGAGAAGGTGATACGTGAAGAAAGGCATAAATGAAGAGGGGAGGGAGGGGGAGGGAGGGGGAGAGAGGGGGCAGGGGGAGAAGGGAGAGGGAGGAGGGAGGGGGAGGGTTGAAGGAGAGGGAGGGGGAAGAGGGAGAGGTAGGGTTGGAGGGGAGGGAGAGGGGGAGGGAGGAAAAGAGGGAAGGGGAGGGGGAAAGAACTACTAGACAATGACCTAGGTCTCAGAGAGGATGTGTCTTCTGTAAGATATCAACAAGGGATTGAGAGTGAGCTGGCAGAAGAGGACAGGAAAGAATGCAGCCAGACATCACTCAGAGCACTTGGCTGCTCTGAAGACTTTTCTTTTTGTTCCCATTGGCACAGGAAGTCAAAGAAGGATTTGTGGGAGGGGCAATACTTGACAAGTGCTTGGCAAGAGTCAGCGGCCAATGGAATAGACACTAAAGAGTGCAGGAAGACCAGTCAGGAGATGGATTCAATTCACAGGTCAGAATAATTGTTCAGAAGATCACTACAGAGACTCAGACATTTTAAAGCCCTCTGTTCGAATAGTAAAGGAAACTGAACCTTGTAGCATTACTTCCTCATATCTGTAGTCACAGAAACCATCCATGGCACCCAGAGCCTTCCTGTGCTGTCCAGAACAAAGAGGCTCTAGCTTCGTGTGCTTCTTTTCCCCCAGCAGCGCAGGCCTTTCTTCACCTAGTGGTCCTGAGTGCCGGAGAGCCGGAGAGCCGTCTCACACTGCACCGGTCCTCAGTTCCTGCTGGCCTCAGATTCTTCCATTCCCTTTTCAGAGGTCCATACTCAGGCGTTTGATTTAGGCTTCATTTGAGCTGGAGGTGGGGCTCACATTTCATCTCCTCACTGTCTGCTTAGGAGTTTGAGAATGGGCACCCCACCGCCTCTGTGTTCCTGTGTATAAATCTCCTAAAGTTTGTCCTAATTATTGATCTCAGAAGCTTATAGGGAAAAGCTTGCATTGTAGGCAATGGGGATACTTCCTGCTGAACAAAGCAGCAGCTGATTCAAGGCTAGAAAAGATCAGGAGAAACTATTGCTATTGGATCAGTTTGTGAGTGCAGATGCTGAACGTGTATTTGGAAGCAAAATCGGTCTTCGTAGACTAAACACGTGACATGGTGCTCATTGATAGTTTTTACAATGTATTTAAAAACCTACTGGTTGTGTTTAATGCAAATTCATCTTTCTTTGCCTGCAAAGAAATTTAGACTCATTGGTCTTCGTCTTTATTGACTTCATTCTGAAGAGATCTTAGCCTCAGTGCTCTTGTAAGCTGAATAAGCTGTGATTTCACTATTATGAGTGGTTATTCATAATTTCTACTTACCTTTCTGAAATTCCATTTGTAGAGCTTGTGGCAATTCTCTCTTTTGCTATTAAGAAAGATTTCAAATGAGTTCAAACAATTCTTCTTGTCAGAGACACAGAAGGTCAGTGTGATTCTTAATTAAATTCCTATAAGCCTCCCCTGGAAATCAAAAGTATGTTGTCTGAAATAAGCCTTCTCTATGCATGAGATGCCACTTGAAAAACACCAAGGAATGAATTCAAATGTCACCTGATATGAATGGCCTCTCACTAGGATGGTTGTCTCTCCTATGTGACACATGGGCCAGGGACAGTGCTGAGATCTCACTGAGTAGGTTTGTTGCAGTTCTGTGTCAACAGCTCTATGATCCTTCTGCCATGCTCAGTGTCCATGAAGGCAGAAGAGAAGCCCCATACTGAGCTGTGCTTATGAGAAGAAAGACAACCTAGTAGTCACTCTCTGTCCAATTACAGGAACTTTGACTTTTATCATCCTCATTGACTGAGAGCAATATGTTACCGAAAGAATTGGCTACATCCAAAGAAAACCCATGCTATTCTGCTGGAGTTTGATGCTGCTATATCCTTTTTACCATTGCAACATCTGTTTATATTCTTGCCTTTTCTAACCGTCTGGTCTACTTTCTAATGTTCTTTGAAATCTGTAATTTATAGCACTCTGTAGCTCAAGTACTTAGATGGTTTCCTATTTCAGAGCCAATTTTCTCTGCCTGAATTTTAAATCATTGAAGAACAGTGCTCTCAGCTGATATCCTGTTCAGACTGTCTACAGATACATCAACCATGAACCAGTCTAAAACCTTCTTCAGTTCAGGGCATCCTATCATCCTGATGCCTAGTAAAGTATCTTTATTTCCCTCAACCCTTCAGATAACACCAAATCTTTCAAAACTTAATTATATTTTCCTTATTCTTTGCTTCCTATTGTTACAGGTCCTGACAGCAAACAATGATGGAGCCAAAGGGTGAACTCATGGCTCTCCGGAGTCCCTTCATTTTCTGGGAACGGAAGTGATGATATCCACACAGTGTGTCCTTCCATTATTAACTGAACTCTTATATGTACATTATTAGCACAGTGTCTGGTGCTTATGGAACTCCCAAGCATAGCTCTGAAGTTGGTGCCATCTCTCCAGAAAAATCATTATTTTTTTCTCTAAATACCCTTACTTCCCTGTTTTTCTCACTTATTATTCCTTTAGAAACAAGGGATGCTAGATATATAATTGATACTACTATGGAATCTACCATGGGTGTCCCAGTTGGGCCTAGTGCCCTTGGATGGGAGAGAAAATATTTCAGTTTTTCTTATCTCCACATAACCTGGCAAAATGGTGACTCCACTCAAGAAATACAATTAATGGAAATAGAGCCATTTGTCACTCAGTCAACCAAATACTTCAGTGGCTGCTCCTGAGCGTGGAGTAGACACATGCGTTCATTCCTTTTGCCCTAGGAGGCCACAAATGAGGGGGGGGGCATGTCAATGTTTAGATATAAACATGTTAATGTTGAAGAATGGGTCTTTTAATGACCAGCTCCATAGCAGTACCTGTTTCTGTTACAATATCTAGTACTGTGAAGAAAAAAAAAAAAAAAACACCATGACTTAAAGTGACTTGGGGAAGAAATGGTTTGTATTTTCTTAAAATTCTCAGATGTGACTCCATCACTGAGGGAAGCCAGAGCAGAAACTCAAGGCAGGAAGAGAAGCAGAGACTGTGAAAGAACACTGATTACCAGCTTGTTCTCCATGGTTTGCTCGGTGTACTTTCTTTCTATACTCCTTCCCAAGGGTGGCACCACCCACGCAGAGCTGGGCCTTCTCATATCAATCACTAACCAAGAGAATTCCTCCAGAGACTTGCTTACAGGACAGTGTGATGATTGCATTTTCTCAATTGAAGTTCCCCTTCCTAATACAAGCCTAGCTCGTATCAAGTTGACAAAACAGCCATCGGGACAACTTAACCCTTGACAATTTGACACATGAACAATAATCTGTTCATCAGTAACCTTCTCCTTTTTAATCCCCAAGGTCTCATAATAATATTAATATCACATAAGACATAAATCATTTTAAAGATTCCAGCCTTTAAAAATCTCTTAAAAGTTTCTTTAAAGTATTTAAAGTCTCTCTAAAAATTCGAAGTCTTTCTAACTATGAGTTCTTGTAAAATAAAAAAAAAAAATTTACCCACTATATTACTCCCAGAGAGAAGAACCAGAGTGTAGTCACAATCAAATCAAATCAAAACTAAAATTCAACAGTGTGAAATATTCAGTGTTTGATGTCTGGCATACACTTCTGATTCTGTGGGCTTCCAAGGGACTGGTAGACTCCACTTCTGCTCTACCGTCCTCAGCACATGCAATTAGTCTTCTGGGCTGAGGCAGCGCCTCTTACTCCATAACTGCTACTGTTATGGCTAATCATCCCATGATACTAGTAACCCCAGTATGATGGAGTCTCTACTTCAATGGAGGTACAGCCTGCACTCATGGCCTTGCCCATTCGTCCTTTAGAGACTCCAGTCTTGCCACAGAGTGCCAAGCCTCGGCTTCTCTCTATGACTTCCTTTGCCTTCAAAACCAGTATTAGCAGGATAACTCTTTTTGTTTGTTTGTTTGTTTTGTTTTGTTTTGTTTTCGAGACAGGATTTCTCTGTGTAGCCCTGGCTGTCCTGGAACTCACTCTGTAGACCAGGCTGGCCTCGAACTCAGAAATCGACCTGCCTCTGCCTCCCAAGTGCTGGGATTGAATGTGTGTGCCACCACTGCCTGGCTAGCAGGATAACTTTTAAACATAACCAAATTCAGCAGCTAGCATGAAACATGGTCTTGGCCACTTCTGTACCACATCATCTGTGTATTGATGCTGAGGAGATATTCCTGGGATATTTACCTCAATACTGCTGATCCCTTTTTAATCACAGCTAATTTCTCAGCCCCAGTGATCCAGGATTGATTGCCCCAGAAAAGCAAAGGTGCCATTTCAGTGAGTTGGTCTTCTCATAATTACAGCTGAGGCCTTCAGTACCAGCCTACCAGAACCAGAGATTCTTACTCAAAATATCACATGAATGTCCCCACGAGAGTCTTTGTTTTCCTCTGAAACTTCACAAACCAGACTTAGATCATCTATCTGCACTGCTCTCAGCATTATCTTCTAAGTTCTACATCACCCCATTAAGTGCTGAACACTCAGTGGTTTTCCTAATCCAAAGTTCCTAATCCAAAGTTCCATAATCCTTCCCAAAACATGGGCCAGGTACCCCGTTCCTGGTACCATTGTTTTTTCCTTAGTTCTATCTTTGTTGTGATAAAATACCACAACCAAGAGCAACTTGAGTAGAAAAGGTTTATTTCGTCTTACAGCTTTCAGATTACACTCCATCACTGAGGAAAATTGAAACAGTTACTTAAGGTGGAAACTTGTAGACGAGACTTGCTCCACCTGGCTTACTAAGGATAATCTCTTTGGTTAATATTTACACACTCTAGAACTAAATGACTGATTGCTCATGACATGATACTATTGAACATGGATATATAAAGATATATATATATATATATATATATATGCCATATATGTATACATATATATATATGTATATATATATATGGCACATCACTGTACACCCTGCAACAAACTGTCCACAAATATGCTCACAGCAGAGGTGAACAACTCTGACCACATAGAAAATGGGTAGTATAAGAAATAAACAAGACATGATGAGCTTTTGGTATTTGTTATATTTTCTCTTAATGTATATTATTTATTAATTTGGAGCTATATAATATAACTTTAATAAAAAGAATATTTAACAACTGGAAATCATTACTAGTGATTTGATTTCAACAGACTACTGTTTATATCCTATTTCTAACTCTTGAAGCCAAGTGGAAAGTTATTTCATTAAGGACTATAAAGTCAAATTATCATCCATGAACCTCTGCCGAAGACCTTATTCAGATGCCTAAGCAAGTCCACTTTTCATTTGTCCTTGTAAATGTGGAGTTGACTTTGAAAACAGAAGGCTCAACATCATGGCTTTTAAATGTTTATGTTTGCTTACACTTTAACTGTTGGCTTTGAAATGTTTCAAACATGTGTGTTAACTCTGCTGATTTCTGATACCAGCTTTTAACTACTTCAATCCTGTGTTCCCCAAAACTTCACTTCTCTAATCAGTATCATGCTATTCTTATGTTCCCCCAAAATTTCACTTTTCCAACCTGTATCATGCTATTCCCATATTTAGTTCCCTCAAGGTTACCTTCTTGTATGTTTAGTTCCCTCTGGGTCATCATCTCCTTGTATGTTTAGCTCCTTCTGGGTCATCATCTCCTTGTATGTTTAGCTCCCTCTGGGTCATTATCTCCTTGTATGTTTAGCTCCCTCAGGTCATCTCCTTGTATGGTTAGTTCTATCTAGGTCATCTCCTTGTATGTTTAGCTCCCTCTGGGTTATTTCCTTGTATGTTTAACTCCCTCTGGGTCATCTCCTTGTATGCTTAACTCCCTCCAGCTCATCTCCAGCTCATGTTATTTGAAGAACGTGTTTCTTTCATCCCTAATCCATGAGCTGATATCAGAATCAATGTCACAGATAAGTTATTTTCTTTACCATTACTACAGTATTTTTATCTGAGTTCTTTTTTATGATTTTCTAAATTTATAATTTCTCAAGCAATATTAATCATTTCAAATATATATCACCATACTCATGACACTATCTTATATATCTCAAGCATTCTTCTTTATATTTTCATAGTTTGTGTTAATCTGGGTAATGAAAAAGGCCCACACATAATAATTAGGCGATAAAACATTCTGTCGTCATTAATGACCAATTATTTTCTCTATACATATTTTTCCCCATCAAGCATTTGAATATGTTTGTCTGGTGCTGTTCTCATGACTATTCTGTGATTTACATCTTTTCTGTCCTCTTCATTCCCTTTTTACGGACAACTGTATTTAGATTATCTTCCCCGGTTTGGAGGAGGATGGCTTTCATGACTGCCCTATAGTCTGCTAATTCCCTGAATCTGGGTTTCTATTCTATTCTTTGTGTTGTCTGGAATTCTATAAATAAGACCCACTTCTTTCTACTACTTGATTAGCCATGCTACCAGCCATATAATAAAGTGAAACTTATGCTTGATTCTTTTCTTTAGCATACCTGTTCTTAGATTGTGTTGGTCCCTAGAACCTTCTGACCCTTTCTAGCTCCTTTTAAAGGAAAACATTGCTTGACTTTTCACTTTGATTCATAAGCAAAGGAAAAGCCACTCTGCAAGATGCATCTCTTATGTCTGCCTTTGCATTGAAATGAGCATCCCTTTCTAAATAACAAAGAATATTTATAGACATGTTTTAGAAATTCTTTTCAACTTTACTGTGTGATTTCTCCCATAACATTGCTATTTACAAAAAGATGAATAGCATTGATTTTTATCAGTGTGGCCTTGAAATTACCTCATCTGTGTGGCTCCTCATCCATTGCAAAACTAAGAAAACATCGGGCCAGTTGAACATAGGCCACTGCCTCTAATGATCCCAAGGACTGATGAGAACAAGGTCTTGGATGCTCATTCCCTGCTCCAGGAGTCTGACTGAAATGATGATTCTGTCAGGAAGTCTAGCTAAAACCATTAACAAGTACAAGGAAGCTAATCTAACTCTTACAGGCTGTCCCCAAATTAAAGTACACCATTATTCAAAACCTCATTCTAAGTCAGACACTTGAAACTCGGGGTTTTCCCTGAATGACTCAGCTCTTTTGGTTAAAATATTGCTTTTTTTTTCTGAAGGGAAAGAGAGGAGTGGATCTGAGAGAGAGCAAGTGACTGGGGAGAACTGGGAGAAGTGGAGATTGCGAGGACTGCCATCAGGATGTGCTATATAAGAGAAGAATAGATAAAAAAACAGGGAAGTCAAGAATATTGAGCCCTTCTGTGCTAATTAGTCTTATGTCAGCTTGATACAAGCTAGAGTTAGCTGTTCTCAGCAAGGAGGGAACCATAGTTGAGAAAAAGCCTCCATGAGATTCATCTGTAAGGCATTTTCTTAATTAGTAATTGATGGGGGAGGACCCAGCCCATTGGTGGTGGTGTCATAACCAGGATGGTGGTCCTGAGTCCTATAAGAAAGCACCCTAAGCAAGCCATAGGGAGCAAGCCAGTAAGCAGGGTCCTCCCTGGCCTCTACAGCAGCTCCTGCCTCCCAGTTCCTGCCCTGTTTGAGTTCTTGTCCTAACTTCCTTCAGTGATGAACAGTGATATGAGAGTATAAGCCAAATAAACCCACTTCAGGGATATGAAACTTAGAGGAGAGAGGACAATGCCACCCTAAGGTAAGACAGCATGCATGTTCAAGCATACATTTATAAGAAAAGGCAATCTTGCACTAGCAGATTTCACCATAGCCACCCTACCTCTGCAGGTCCTTTAACAACTGTTCCTTGATGACAATCAGTGATGGAAACAAAACAAAATAAAACCCATTTGTTATATTCTACAGTTCATCTCATCAGTTTCCTTGAGATGTTGGTGGCATCAGACCTCACCTAGGAAAAAGAATAGTAAGGACAGAAAAACAAACCCTAGCTCCTAGGCCAGCAGGATAACTGGAGCCTGACTGGGGACTGGAGCTTTAACTGCAGGGAATCACCTGGCTTGCTAAGGCCTTTAGGACTGTTTAGGACTGGGCAGCATGTTCTTGCCCACTGTCCCAGAAAGTGGAAGGTGGGTCCCTACCACATACCATGGACAGCAATTCCCAGGATTCACTGGATGTTTTCTTCAGATAGGGAAGAGCTGGGATAGGGCTTGGCAGACACCAGTAAGGAAGTCTGGCTGGATACAGGATCAATTGGTTATAATTAGTGTTTCACAACCTTCCTAACGCCATAACCCTTTAACACAGTTCTTGAGGTTGAAGTGATCCCTACTACAAAATTATTTCCATTGCAACTTCATAACTGTAATTTTGGTACGGCTATGAATTGTTATGTAAATATATGATATACAGGACATATGATATGTATCCCCCACAAAGGGTCATGATTCACAGATTGAGAACCACTGTGTTAGACTGAACATGAAATCATGGCCTCAGAAAGAAATGATGCGTTCACAAAGCACTGGCAGTAAGAAAGGGTTATAGAGCTGTGCTCATCAAGGCCAATGAGAATCCACTCACTTTTCAAGGAAAAGGGTTGACTGGATGGGTATTTCTTGTGATGGTCCCAGAGGGCTTGGTCTGCAGATATTTATCCTTCTGTAATCCCTCCAGAAAGTGTAGTGGTTTGTTTTAGTAAACATAATACCATGAACAAGATGGAGAGAGAACATACATCTTCCATCTTGGATGAGCTTTCTGTAGCCCTGAGTCAGATTCTTCTAAATAGTACGACCTGCTTTGTTATGAGAGATCCTTTATGGAGGAGCCACATGGCCCAGGGCCTGAGATGCTCAGCTCAACAGCAATTACATCTTAAATGTTTGAAGTTTGAGGGCATTTCACTAAGACTCTTTCAGTGCAACTTGATACAACCAGTGTCCTGATGAGTTCTATAGCAGCAGCACCCACATGATGCCATGCATAATCTCCTGGCCCACAGATACTGAAAAGACACTTTTTTGTTCAAGTTACTAAGTCTGAGGGGGAAATCTACTCATTCAAGAATTGTCTTTTATTACGAATGTGTACTTGAACATGCATGCAGTCACTTAGGGTGACAATGTCTCCTCTCCCTGCAGTTTTATATCCCTGAAGTGAAAACAGAAGCATGCATATTGTCAGTTGAGACTTCTCTGGGCTCCCAAGCAACACATGCTAATGTCTAGAGACACCTTTGCAGTCTCACTGGGACCTGTACTAGGTTCTGGTTTGAGAGAACTCATATCAGATAATGATCACCAAGTGACGGGCTCATACTATCCAACACCAAGAAGTTAACTAGCCCCAAAGGGAGACACCCTAATGTGCCATCCCAAGTCAGACTGGATTGAACTGGAGGAGCTTCAGAAATCATGTCAAAACCATCAGACAATCATGCATTTTCTGTAATTCTTTCTTGTTTCCTCTTCCTATTAACATTTTCTTGTCAAATTGAAATGAAAACCCCTTAATTAGAATCACTTTTCTTTCTACTTATGTAAATCCTATTCATTTGAATGTGCGCCACATAATAGTGTCGGAGAATTTTCAGGTTCCTTGTTATTCTTATTGGTATCGGGAGCATGAGATTAGTGTTTTGGGGGGAAAAAAGGAATTGTTTGACATTGAGTTTGGAACATCATGGCTCACAAAACTCAACACCAACTGATGAAAATAGTAGTCCTACCCCAGTGTGTGTGGGACTCTAAATAAGCACCTTGAGAACAGATATTTATAGAGAGCCTACTGATGAGACATATTTATTATAGGTAGCGTCTCCCAGCACCCTTCCCAAATGATTGATTGCCCTCCAGCAGCAAGGATGCAGTGGGCGTGTAATGAAAATGGAAATGCAGCCACATTTCCACACAGGCTTATGAATGGGATGTAGACCAGGAATAGGAGCAGAGTAACAAGCCACATAAACCAGCTAAAGTTTGGGGTATAATTCTTACCTCAGTGAAAGGCCAGAGGTGTGTCTGTGTAGTGCACAGGAAGAAAATTCTTTTGTAGGAAAAGAATTGGGCACAGCAGAACTATTGAAATAAATATTGCTTTCAATGAGCCACAGAAGCCAAAAGCAAAGCAGTAAAACAATATTGATATATGATAAATGAATACTAAGCAGCATATTGATTTTTTTCTTTGTCTGATGTGACTGCAACAGCACACACTGTTCATAATGCTCCAAGTCACTGGATGTTATGCTAAGAAAAACTGCTATGATTTACTGTAAACAGTGCAGTAATGCCATATGTCAGCTAAAGCCTTCAGTGGACAAATCCAAGATATGGGTGCAAGTTATGAGCCTGATATAGATAGCCAGAAAAATTAGACAAATTGCTTATCCCGAGAGCTGCACTGGATAAAAATAAGAATTATGTGACACAAAATGAACATAAAGTGGTTTCTTGCTAGCTATTATTATCGTGAGTAAAAATATCTGCTGTGGAATATCATTGTTTCTATGTAGCTGCCTCTTTCATTGAAACAAACACTACCCAACACATAGCAGATGCTAGCCACAGTCCAGCAGCCTGCACAATTGACTGTGAGATGACTACAGGTTGTGCAAAACTCTGACTTAATGTTGGAAAGTAACTGATTGATATTGGATGTATATGCTAAACATAGACATGAGAGCAGCTTTGATTGACTCAAAAACCCTTTTCATTTATGGCCACTTCTTCCACAGTCTGACTTTTATTAGGAATTACTGAGTTCATAAATTTGTGCTGGTGACATCAAGTCTCAGGGCATCTATCTGCTCGTTCGATAAGTTTCTGACATGAAGAGCCTTTCTGTATGTACCATGCTGCCTCTTTCTTTAGTAGTTTTATGCTTAGTGTTTTTGGACTGGGTGGTAATACCATTGAGCTTGGACTACATGACCAAGACTGTTTTTCCTCAATAAAACTATCTTAAAAAGTAGAAATAAAACAGAAAACAGAAAAACTTTGTCAGAGAGGAGTTCTTAGTTTTGTGGTCCATCTCTATCTGTTCCGATCAGGATGTTGCTGCTTTCTATGTGTATAGAGAGATGTTTAGTTTATTTACAAAGTTGCACAGAAAGCAGTAATCATATGCTCCACAATTCTGTATACAATGAATAAATCAGTGATTTTGATGTAGTTATTAAAGGATGTAACACTGAAAACACTGAATTTCCCACTATCTTCCCCATGAAAACCGACTAAAAAGGGTAAGAAGCAATAAAAAATCTATCGATTTTATTAAGAAGGATCTACTTAGCACAGGTCACCTCATCAGTGATTTTAGGTGGAAGTAACTTCTTGCTAAAAAAAAAAAAGATTGGTGAAAAACCTGTGCTGGGTTGTTAATTCTTACTGAAAGATGTATTAGAAAGCAATAATTATGTATTCATGGATTTAGGGATGAGATATTTTAAGCATTTAGAAAATGCATGATTAAAAAGGTTAATTACTCTTCTCTATAAATATTGACAGAAGTGAGCATCCTGGAATTTCGTTTGCAAGGACAGAGTTAATTTGAAGTTTCACTTCACCATACTTCCTACAGATGAACTAAACATTCAGACAGAAGTAAAGTTAATCAACATTTTCAGAAGTACGCTCTGAGTTTTGTTTTCATTGGCTCTGGGACTAGAGTTGGGTTGGGTCTGAGAGACTGAATACCATGTGAGTCATGTGTGCAATTGAGTACAGGATGACTGAGAGACACCTGGGTGGCTTCTGTGTGTTGGGGTCTATATAGGTGCTTCCTTGCTGACCACTGACTCAAATCTTGTTAGCATCAAACTCAAAATCTTATACTTTCTATTGTTTAAATTTAAATCGATAATTAAATTACACTGTTTTTTAAAATTACATTTGTTCGTTTGTATGCGCGCGTGTGTGTGTGTGTGTGTGTGTGTGTGTGTGTGTGTGTGTGCGCGCGCGCACATGCATGCATGTACAACCACAATGTGAGCATAGGGGTCAGAGCACAGCTTGCAGGAAGGAGTTGGTTCTCTCCTACCATATGGGTCCTGAGGTTCAAGCTCAGCTCATTAGGCTTGGAAAATATATCTTTGCCTACTGGGCCATTTTGATAGCTTCATTAATGATAACAGACCGTTTGGGTCTTTAATGGCTAATGCTCTGTTGTTAGGAAGAAGTGTAACAATAATAATAACAATAATCCAGTGAGATAGCTTTGAGTCTATGGGACCCATTTCTGATAAAGGATGACTGACCACAGAATGAAAAGAATGTCAGCTTTATGGCCCAGCCCCTTCAAGCTCTCTTGTAAGGATCAGGATGAGTCTTTCCAACATCTTATTGCTGAATCTATGTTGCTACAAGAACATTAGTGAGTGCTTCACAGGCCTTGGCTTGGTCTTTTGCCCTAAGACAAATCACTGGTGATAGTTCCTGTGGCCTCACCATGAAGCCTGTGACTCCAACATACATGGCTTGCTTGTTCTGTTTCATGAGGGTTATACCTCAATGTTTCCTCTGAAGTCTGAAGAGAACAAAGCCAGGAAGAGTCTGAAACATGCTCTGTTGTTTCTATGTTAAGATTTCTCAGCTTGAGGGTAGTGAGCCAGGTGCCACTGTGTAAAGGTAAAGATTCATTCAATCAAGACTGCCAAGTTGGAAACAAGCCTGAGGAGCCAGAACTTGCATCTGCCTGATTCTTGCTATTACAGATTTTGGAAGATTGGGCAGAAATTGCATGAGCTGAGGAGGAATCTGATGTGTGTTCACAGTAAGGCAAAATCTACAAAGAACATGCAGATAATTCTCCATCAGCCAACTCACTTTACTAAATGTTGGCTCTCTCTCTACCTCTTCCTTTCTCTACCACCTCATGCTTTGTACCTGGATATATAGCTACATATCACACTGCCACAGACCTTGGACTCATGTCCAACATCACTGGAAAGACAGTAACATGCACATGTCCAGGTGATTATCTCCCACTACACTTTGAGAAGCCATCTCTGGTCCTCTTCTTTCTAATATGTCTCTCAACATGGACCAAGTGTTTACCAATTCAATTTGCTTTTCTTTTATTTTTTTTTTAATTTTGAATGCTTCTTTGATTTTTAAATACATTAGCATATGATGATAGGAAGTAATGCATTTCATGATGGCATTTTTTATTTGTCTATAAAATGTAATTATTAGTTGTATCCACATCCAATATTTCTCCCTTTTACCCCTCTCACCCTCTTGCTGACTTTTTTCTTCCAGGGAGCCTCCCCTTCCACATTCATATCTTTTCCTTATACCCAAAGGAACTGAAGTCATCATGCAATACATACCCTGAACACCCATGTGATGATTCACTGCAATTACACCTTAGCCTCAGCCAAGGTGCCCACAAGCACATGAATGGATAGCTGTTTTGTTTTGTTTTTTTTTTTTTTAACAAATCATTGACCTTGCCTTTTCAATATACACACATCACATACACACACATATACATACCACATACACACAGTACACACAAATACACCCCCACACATGTACATACCCCATATACATACACATACACCACACACATATACACATATACACACACCACACATGCTCATACACTCACATCACATACACACACACCAAACAAACAAAAATCTATGAAAGTGTGATAGGCTTAAATATGGCCCCCATAGATCCCTAGGTCTAATCCATGATTCCTGTGCGTGTTACCTTGAATAACAAGAATGAATTTTGCAGTATGAATGATTGTGGACAAGAAGTTAGTAGTATCCTCTATAGTTCTCATGGGAACCAGTCAACTACCACCTTGACTGTATCACTAAGAGGTGATTCTGGAATTCCCAGTCTCAACAATAAAATGGTGATTGTATTATTTGAAACCACTTGGTTTGTGGGAAATTGGTGTGGGTCTATAACAGTAAATGCATTGAACATGCCAGAGAGCAAAATTCTGCTAAGGAAAGAATTTCAACAAGAAATATGATCTTTGTTGTTGAAAAAGTACTTTGTTTTCATCATTCTCTCTTGGAGGGGAGAACTAGGGAATTTAAACCAATGGAGCCCTCCTTCTAGCTGCCCCTGCGTTTTGGGAATCAATGCTGGGAAAGAGGTCCCTACTTATTAAGCTGATAATTTCAAAGATACCCTGTCATCCAGGATACATTTCTATATACATTAGACATCGTGATTTTTCAATCTTCAATGATGAGACTGAGGCTGTGTGGAGATTCAGAACCTTTCTAGGGTTATATGGTTTACTGTACATGGCCAATGTCTCCAAGACTCTTCTCTGATGATGACTTTTCCAAGCCCTGGCCCATCTGCTAAGCAGGTATCTTTCTGTTATCAACTATCTTTAAGGATTGCTCTGGATGAAAGATCTGTTTATTTCTGGGGACTGTATAACTGTTCACTGTAGAAGAATAAATGTGTGATTCTGTTATTTTCAATTTCAGGCAACTTGAAGGATTGTCTTATCTTTAGAATGCCAGACTAGAGCTTCTGAGAACCTTACTGGGTCTAAAACCCATCTTTACATCTCCTCTACCCAGTCCTGAGTCATTCTTCTCTTATGATTGTCCTCAATACCAAATCCTCTCATGCTTCACTGTAGAGAGTATTGAATCTACAGCACTCAACTTGCAGATGCTTGTTAGATGAATAATGACCATGACCCAGGGTACCATCTTACATTACCCTTTTCTGATGGGGTAAACCACATACAGTTATAAAAGAGGACCTTTTATTTTATTTCTGTAGGTGTAATGTAGCCAATGGGAGGTTTGGGCAAAGAAATCTGTAAATCTAAGCTTTGTAGAAAATAAACAGCACAGTGGCCAGAGCCCATCTCTGCTGATAAGTCCTTGTTACTTTAGGCCTGGGTTGGCAGTATATGTTGAATTTGTGTTGAATAAAAGGCACATGGTTTCAGAAGAGGGATTCTCATCAATCCCAATAGCCATCTTTCTTGCTTGTTAGTGAAGGACAACTCACTGTCAGAGCTTAGTTACTGGTAAGCAAATGACCCCAAGAGTCATTCATCAAGACAGAATGATTTCTTCTGGATGACAGCATATTTGTCATGAGCTAGAATCCATTGCATTTAAATACATGACAGTTTGAATTCCAGGCTTGTTCATTAGCCTGAATTCCCTGCTCAGGATTGGTGACAGGGCGTGAAATCCTAACTTCATGCCTACCAATCACAGGGAGTCATCATCCATTATTGAGTTATTCAAAGCTGTGCCAGGTCTTGCTTTTGCTGTACTGAAAAGTATATGGTTTCAAAGGCCCAGAAGAACCTCATTACAAAACATTCTCATCATATAGGGTGGTCCTATCTTCTAGGGGACAGTCATGTGACTAGGGCATATCCTTGGGATTATCTAGAGGTCAGAAAAACACTTATATACTTTTAAAAACAGTAAATTACCTGCACTGTACTTTCCTAAAAAGAAAAAAAACCCACTTTACATTTTGAAGTGGAATTTAAGAAATTTTTATGTTTAAATATTATCCTTCCAATAGTATCTCCCTCAACTTTCCCCCAGTGCTTCTAAACATAATGTATAACTAAAAACAGATTTAAAAAATCAAACACTGATACATGTACACAACTATTTTGAACATTATTATATTGTTTCCTTGTAGACTGTTCAGAGAGACTTGATTTCATCAACATCCACATACACAATAGTACCTTCATAAATAACATACGTACTCATCGGCTCAAGTGTAACCATCAATACTCAACACATGAAAATTATCCCTTTGTCTACCTGGAGCACCTGGTCAGCATTTGCCAATCAAATATCTCAATATAAAACTTTAAAAATAAATTAGTAGTAGTTATCCTCTGCACCTCTAGCATAATGGAAAGTGTGGCCTTGAGTATCTCATGGAACATTTAAGGCTCAAAACAGAAAAACAGGGTCATAGGGAGTGGCTTGTGCCTAGGAGGAAAAGTGATGCATCTTAAGCAGACAGAATGCACTAGCAGGGAGGCCAGAATATAACAGGACATGTGTGAAGAGCCCCAGTACAAAATGCGGTCTCAAAAAATCACCATTGATTATGCGTTTCATTTATAAAATCATCCATATCAGGTAGTTCTTTAGAAATGAAAAGTAAATTATTGATTTTCTAGGACTGGGGTGGGGGGAAGAGGTTGATGTATGGTGCTTCCATCTAGAATGAAGCTCCATCTTTATATGTGTGTTGGGGCTTTGATTTATTTATAAATTAAGTATTTGGTGTAAGCTCTGAAGTGTTCATAGTTCCTGGGAGACAGACTACTATCCTGCTAGCAGCAATGCTTCTTTCTTGGTTTTGTAAAAAGTAGAACATTTGGAGGCGGACACCCAAAAAAGACAGAGTGGTCCAAAGGCTAGAGGCTGCCTGCTAGACATTGGCTGACTATCTCTTAAGAAGTTAACATCATTTAGAGTCACCTCCACAGACTTCCAGAAGCCTTCTCTGTCTCAATCCTCAGGTTAATGCCAGGGAGGCTGCCCAACTGTTTTTTGTTCTCCCTTCCAGCCCTCTCTGGCCCTAACCCAACACCTAATCCCTACCCCCATTCCTCTACTCACCCCCTCTCCCATCCAATTCTATCCCTCCCTCCATCCATCTCCAATGTCTACTTTATTTCCCCTTCTGAGTGAGAATCAAGCATCCTCCCTTGGGTTCTTTGTGTTACGTAGCTTCTTTGGCACTGTAGATTGTAGAATGATTATCCTATACTTGAGGCTTATGTCCACTTATCAGTGAGTATACACCACCATGCATGTCTTTCTGAGTCTGAGTTACCTCCTTCAGGGTGATATTTTCTAGTTTCATTTTCCTGAAAATTTCATGTTATCTTTGTTTTAAATATCTGAATAGTATTCCATTGTGTAAATGTACCACAATTTTTTATCCATTCTTCAGTTAAGGGGCATCTAGGTTGTTTTTAGTTTCTGGTTATTACAAATAAAGCTACTATGAACATAGTGGAGCAAGTCTCCTTGTGGTACAGTGAGGCATCTTTTGGATGTATTCCCAGGAGTGGAATAACTGGGTCTTGAGGTAGAACTATTCCAAATTTTCTGAGAAACCACCAAATAGATTTCCAAAGTGAGTGTGCAAGTTTGCACTCCCAATCAGCAATGGAGGAGTATTCCCCTTGCTTCACATTCTCTCTAATATCTTCTGTCTCTTGTGTTTTTTGATCTTAGTCATTCTGACAGATGTAAAATGGAAGCTCTGAGTCATTTTGATTTGCATTTAGCTGATGACTAGGGATGTTGAACATCTCTTTAAGTGTTTCTTGGCCATTTGTGATTCCTCTGTTGAGAATTTTCCATTTAGCTGTACCCCATTTTTAACTGGGTGATTTGGTTTGTTGATGTCTAATTTCTTAAACTCTATATTTATTTTGGATAATAGTTCTCTATCATATGTAGATCTTTGAATATCTGTTTGATAGTGGGTTTTTTTTTTCCTTACAGAGCTTGACCCTAGCTCAGACTTCTAAAATCTGGGGATATGGAAAACTGAAGTGGCTACATACTTGGTCAGACAAAACTGCCAGTGGAGGGAGGGGGACACCAATGCACCCATAAAATCTTTGACCCAAAATTTGTCCTGCTCACAAGATGTGCTGAGATAAAGATGGAACAGAGATTGAGGGAATGGCCAACCAATGACTGGTCCAACTTGAGACACATCCCATGGGCAAGAACCAATGCCTGACACTGTTAATGATACTGTTCTATGCTAGCACAAGAAGACCTACAGAGTTAACTAACCCGGGCCTATGGGGCCCCCCAGAGACTAAACCACTAAACAAAGAGCATGCAGAGGCTGGACCAAAATATTTGTAGCAAATGTGCAGTTTGGTCTTCACTTGGGTTCCTTAGAAATTGGAGCAGGGTCTGTCTCTGACTCTGTTGTCTGCATTTGCATCTCCTCCCCTAGTAAGGCTGCTTTATTGGGCTTCCATTGAAGAGGATGCACTCAGTCCTGTGATTTGATGTGCCGGAGTGGGGTTGGAGCCCTTGGGAAGCCTCTTCTCAGAGGAGAAGGGAAGGGAGTAATGAAGGGGTGGCTTGTGAGGGTGGGACTGGAGGAGAGGAGGGAAGGATCTGTGATCAGGATGTACAGTGAAAAAATAAGTAAATTAATGAGAAAAAAAGAGAAGTCAACATCATGAAATCCCTTTCCTCTGGATATCAACAGGCACATTCTCTAATGTTTGACTATAAAATACCAAAGAAAGGCTTTCAATACCAGTTTAAAAATATAACCACTGCAGAGTAATTATACAAATTCCAGTATGGATCAGAATCTTCCCTTGGTTTTTCTTATCTCTGCATGTGTAGACTTGTGCTGGAGATAATCACATCCAGGTGCTTCAAGCATTACTAGGAAGAACCGGAAACCTTAAAATAGTTGAACATTTCCTATTGTTCTTGGCTTACACAACACTGCTTAGAGACTTGAGTGTTTCTAAATTATTAATAACAAAATATTTTCTTCTTTCAGTATAATCTTGAGATTTCCTAAACTTTGGTTATTTTGTGCCTTTGAATCACAAAAATGTAAGCAGGAACTAGCAGTTACCAGAAATTGCCACTTTCCTGACAAGAGTGAGCAGGAAAGGACTTGCTCTAATGGCAGACTTGGAGCTCCTACTTAACCTGTGGTAGTCATGGGAGCTGAGTATGTAGGGCAGTTGTGAGGGGCTGAGGCCCCTTCACAGATATGTTTCAAATACATAAATTTGAATGTGACCAATTTTAGAAACAGGGGCTAATTTATTGTTCTTTTGTTGTGACAAAATACCATAACCAAGGCAACTTATAAAAGGAACTATTCAATTGAGGATGAGGTTGAGTACAGTTTTGGAGGGTTAGTCCATGATAATTATGGTAAGAAGCTTGTCAGAGGTAGGTAAGCAGGCACAAAGGGTGCTGGAGCCATAGCTGAGAGGTGAATCCTGATCTGCTGACATCACCATGATGGTGGTACAGTAGTCCTCTTCTCTTACTAGCAATTTTACTTTCTGCATTTTCAGCTACCTGTGGTAACCCAAGCTCTTAAAAATTCCTTAAGAAAGTACAGGTGGGGATCCAGTTGGTGAAGGCATTTGCTATGCACTCCGGGAACCACAGTTCAATCTCCAAAGGCTGTGTAAAGGTGGATGGAGAACTTACTGCAAAAGTTGCCCTCTGGCTTCCATGCATGTTCCACGGTGTACATATCCACACATATGTATGATGCACACTTACAATGATAATAAGTAATTTTTTAAAGAATCAATTTGTAAGTCATAAACCATTCAGCCTGTCTCTACTGTGTGATGAAACATTATACCATCCAGCTCCATCCTCTAGAACAAACAACTTTTCTTCCTTTATGTCTCATATCTACTATGTTCTCTGTTTCCTCCTCTTCATTCACATCAGAGTGGTCTCAGCCATCAGACTGTGTAACACTATGAGTTTTGTTGTTGTTGTTGTTGTTGTTGTTGTTTTTGGTTTTTCGAGACAGGGTTTCTCTGCATAGCCCTGGCTGTCCTGGAACTCACTCTGTAGACCAGGCTGGCCTCAAACTCATGGTGTAGAACCATGGTTTTTGTTGCTGTTGTTGTTGTTGTTGTTGTTTTTGGTTTTTCAAGACAGGGTTTCTCTGCATAGCCCTGGCTATCCTGGAACTCACTCTGTAGACCAGGCTGGCCTCGAACTCAGAAATCCGCCTGCCTCTGACTCCCAAGCGCCATGCACCACCACTGCCCGGCAGTACCATGGTTCTTATGTTCAAGTGATCCTTGCTATATTTAGTAATGTCTCCAAACTTTATTTTGCATTTTATAATTTCCTATGGAATCATCATTGTTGCTGATTTCTTCTGATCTGTAATTTATAAATAAAATACAGCATAAGAATGCTTGGGCATTCATTGAAAGCAGAAGACTGAGAACTGCCAGGCTTGAGGCTTTCACTGTGAGTCACGGTATACTCCTGTACTGCTAAGGAGCAGTACTGTGGTCTGTTACATTTTGGGAGATTAAGACAGAACCCTTCCCTCAGTTCCTCATCAAACCTGCCCAGAGAAAATAAAAACAACCTCATACCAGATAAAATTTAAGCAACAGTTTTAGCTGAGTCAACTTCTAGGACATTAAAGAGGACAGACATAGTTCGGTCCCCTTACTAACAGCCCCTGCATAGCAGCAAAGTCAACATCTCCCCTGGATAGCAGCAGTGTGAACATCTCCCCTGGATAGCAGCAGTGTGAACATTTCCCCTGGATAGCAGCAGTGTAAACATCTCCCCTGCATAGCAACAGTGTGAACATCTCCCCTGGATAGCAGCATTGTGAACATCTCCTCTGGATAGCAGCAGTGTGAACATCTCCCTTGCATAGCAACAGTGTGAACATCTCCCCTGCATAGCAACAGTGTGAACATCTCCCCTGCATAGCAACAGTGTGAACATCTCCCCTGGATAGCAGCAGTGTGAACATCTCCCTTGCATAGCAACAGTGTGAACATCTCCCCTGCATAGCAGCAGTGTGGATATGTATCCCTGGCACGGCATCATAAAGCTGTCAACAAGTTCAGAACTTCTCCCCACCAGTGTCTACATTTTCAGGGGTGCATAGGATGGGAGACTGGTCTCAGAAGAATGATCCAGCTTCACACAGACTGTGTATCAACTAGGAAAGGGTGGTTTCTGGACCCAGACCAGAATGATGTGACAAACAAACAAACAAACAAACAAACAAAAAAACTGGTTTGAATTCCATAAATCGAGAAAAATGTTTGTAAATTAGATTTCTTCCTAGGGCTACGCTGTGTGATTGACATGACAGGATGTCCTCCAGGCTCAGTTCAGGGTGAGCTCTGTGCAATGTCCAGCTACTGGTATCATTCTGTTTTTCATTTGTATTACAGTTTCTTTTCTGTTGTTTCTCTGTGTTCTTAGAGGTTCACTAAGTGGCACCCAATGGCTCTGCTTTGTCCTCATGCCTTTGGGTAAAATCAGTGGATGCCATGTTATCTGACTTTTTCATCTAAGAGTCAATTCATGAAGAATAGATTTTTTTTTTCTTGATGGCAGGGCATGGATTACTTCAGTAGGATTTATTTGCCATTGACAAATAACTACTGAAAGACAAGGACCGATAGACCCCATGGGAAGGTTATTTCAACTGAAAAGGAAATCAACAATGCTTAATATACTTGAATTTCAAATGAACTCATAATTGCTTTTTGCTAAGATTGCTCTGGTTACTTACCACCCTGCACCGACACTAAATAAATACTTCCTGGCAGAAACTTAAGGATTAGCAAAGGATTTTACTCTGAGCAGAAAATTGTACAAATGATCCATTTAATATTAATCGATAAAACAAATTAACCTTCATGAGCCCAGACAGGGAGCCAGCCCCATCTGGCCTGGCCCCAAAGCCTTACTGTGGCATTGGCTCCAGTTCCTGAACATGCCACCGAATGTCTCTTAGGCTTTAGTCTGCTAGTCCTACAGCTGAGGTAATAGCCTCACTACTACACTGGGTTATTGGCAGGATTGTGTAAGCTCTCTCACACCAAGTGCTAATAGCAGTGTTGTGTACTCTGTTGCCATTATTCCTGCGACTCAGATCTGTTTCTTACTGTTAGTCTTTCTTTTCCTAATGAGTGTTTTCCTAAGCACATGTTTCTGTCTGTCGCTTGCAGACAACAGTATACAGTGAGTCATTTCCTACATGAAGCCCAACCACACCCCACTTTACCTATACTCTTTCACGCCTCCCTTGCCCTGTACACTGAAAGGAGACAAAACAGAGAGACACAGCTCTCTTCATTTCCACTTTCTCTGAGAGTATCACCAGGGCCTCTTCGAAGTCTGTGCCCAGCAATTCAATGGAGAGGGTGAAGCCCTAACTCCCAGAAGTGGGAGACCACAGATAAAGAGGAGACTCTGAAGCACATCCCCTCAACCAGGTACTTAATGAAAAAAATCTGTCCAAAAATCTAGGTTGATATATCCTTGGAGAGTTTGTTCAACTTACAACAGAATACAAAATGTACCCAAAGCCTTTTGTAAAATGTGAGTGTTTCCATGTCTTTGAAATATGAATCGATGAAACACTGGCTCTGGCTGTGAAAAAGAGCCATGCCAAGGCTGCAAGACTGGTGTAGCTCGGGGAAGGGGTCAAGTGTTACCAACTGCTGCTCAGTATTTTATATGGAGCTTCTTACATAAAGTTTGCACATTCCAGTACAGTAGGTTTCATTTGGATTTTAAGGAACATCGTGATTTCTCAGAGTCCTGAGACAGATGACTGCCCATTTTAATTACCCAGATGGCTAAGTAGCTGTTGTTCCACCCTGGGATGAGTGACCCTCTTAAAAGCTCAGGACCCCAACTCAGTCACCTGAGAAGCTAGAGGTCATCATGAGAAGGAAAACTTTCTACAGCAACTCTTTGCATGTTCTTTCCTCTCTCTAAATTACAGGTCTTGGGAGCTATTCAGTCTTTCCTGGGAAACTCTCAGGACTCCAGGTTGATGCCCTTGGGCATCTTCTGAGCTACTCTGAACTTCATTCTTCTTACCTAGTGCTATGTTCACAATGTGTCCCCAAACCACTATGTTAGGAGCTTGATGCTCAGTGTGGCAGACTGGGGAGGGAGACCTCTGAGTGGTGACTGCTTCCTGATGATGGCAGCAATGAAGTGGTATTGGTATGGGGGTGGCTCGATACTGCTTAGCTGTTGTGGAGTGCAGAGTGTGCTCTGATGAAGGATGATCTTCCCTCTGCTCTTTTACTCACATTTGAATCCTGGAGCAACTTCCATTGTGTTTGTTATAGCATAAAGACCTTGTAAGGCATGATCTCTGTGCCCTCAAACTTCTGAGCCTCTAGGACACAGAATAAATAAATGTCTTTCTTCTCAACATGATTTAGGCTGTGGTGTTTTGTCACCGCATTAAGAATCAAAGCAAGACTGTCCAATAATGCTCCGCTTCATAGACTGTCATCTATGTCATATTCAGTGTTATCTGCATGGACAGGGAAAATGCACAAAACCTAGGGTGCATTTGTTTATTTATTTTTCTAAACAGCAGGAGGATGTACTCCTTGGTTCTCTTTACTCCCTGTTAATCCTTGCCACTACGTTTGAAATTTCAGACAAGAACTACATTAGCTCCCTCCCTCCTTCCTAGCTTCTGTCTTTCCTTCTTATCCTTCCTTCTTTCCCTCCATCATTCCATCCCTCCTTCCTTCCCTCCTTCTTTTCCTTCCTTTCTTCTTTATGTCTTCTGATTTTTTGATCCGTAATTCCTCAGTGCTCACTTCTTTGTAAAGAAGCCAGAGTTCCTCTGGACAGCCTCTTTCACAGCCTGGAGGATGGAGTGGCCTTCTTTTTGTGTGCAGATGCTGAAATCTATCCAGCTGTATCATGTCTGAAAGCTTCATTATTCCTTTTTGGCATCAATAAGGGCCTTGAATTAAAACAGAATGTCTAATTACATTGAAAAAGGAAATGTCGGCATCCATTTATGAAATACCTTCCTGGTAGATTCATAGATGCACATTCTGCCTAATGAACTAGAGAGTGACCAGATTCACCACCATCATTGCTGGAATTACCCAAATTGGATAGGAGGGTGAGCAGAGTGTCCTGGCAGTGCCTGAGTGGCTCCTTTGCTCTGCTTTCCTAACACTCAGTTCTGCTAGAATAAAATGTCTTTGAGGTTGGTGCTGGTTCCTGCTGAGGCCAGTTTCACAAATTCAGGTCCAGGGCTCATTAGAGGACCAACTGGAGCCAGCATGGAGCTTACAAAGGATCTGCAAGGTACTCCAGATAATTACAGGCTTTTGTTCAGTTTTAGGTTTGAAGTTGAGAAAAGGAACCACAGCAGGCTGAACAAGCCAGGAAGGTTTTCAGATGGCTTTCCAAAGCTGAGATGCCTGGCTAGTGGGTTGTCTTGATTCTTCTAAGTTGAGTTTGTTGGAAGCAGCCAGGAGTTCTACTAGTTACTCTTCATCTTGCCCCTTTGAAAA
>JADRCD010235504.1:0-18234 GCA_019843815.1 Montemys delectorum
GATACAGAAGAATAGTTTCATGCTGAACAGAAATCTCCTACATCCTTGCTTCCAAGTTATTCTCACACATAGACATGGTGCTGTTGACTATGACAGCAAGAGGGATCACTGGGTAGATACTGGTCATTTTTTACACTTTAAATGGTTGCCAAGCACTGAACCCAGCTACTCCCCAATTCCTGCTCCAGATTAGAATTTAAAAGATATGTATCACAAGCTCACAGATGCTCAGGTTTGTCCTATCAAAAAGGGAATCCTACTCCAGATATTAAACACAATTAATTTGTTTTCAAAAAGTAAAGTGTGTGATGTACATGCTCATTAAAACAACAGTAACAGACAACATGGGGACAGAGCACACAGTTCCAGGACCAATAGCAAATGTTCTAAGTAGATCAAGTATTTAACATAGATTACACAATAGTGAACAAGCCCATAGAAGGGTGGTGGAGAGTAAAATCTGAAGTAGTCTTAGAAAAATACCAGTCTTTCTCCGTAGCTAACCCTCCGACTTTCTCCATATGTTCTCCTCTGTCTTCACTACTGTATTCATTAAAGATATTTCATTTAATGCAAAAAAAAAAAAAAGAAGAAGAAAGTATTAATGCCTAAAGTATTGGGAACTAAATTATAAAATACACATATTAATTTGCTATTTTTGAGAAGAAAATATGTGTTACATAAAAGAACCCAGAAGCTTAGAACTCCCTTTTTAAAGATTTATTTATTTTATTTCGTGAATATGAATATTTTGCCTATAAGTTTGTATGTGCTTCATGTGGATGCTTTGTACCTGTGGAGGTGAGAAGGGTTGGATTGCCCCCTACTGGAGGGACAGATGGTTTCCAGCCACTCTGTGGGTGCTGGGAACTGAACCTGTGTCCTTTTACAAGAGCAGCCGGTGCTCTTACCCACTGAGCCATCTCTCCAGCCCAGAACTTTCAAATGCATTGATAGGGTGAGGACTGTTTGCAGATACAAACACTTCACCTGCAACAAAGGAGCTTCTATGAGAAACATTTTAAAATACTTAATACAGTTTCAGAACAACATATAGTTATTTCCAAAAAAAAAAAAAAAATGTTTCTTTATTTGTCTTATGAAATGATCTGATACTTCAGCTGGAAAAAGAAAGCTCAACAGAGAGAAACTCAATTTTGAACATAGTGTTAAAATACTAACTAAAATAATAAAATGATGAGGTCAGAAAAAGAGCCGCGCAGCCTTGGACAAAGTTTTCTGACATTCCATCACTCCAGGGTTGTCTAATATTAGAGCATGTGTTCATATACGTAAGCACCTTAGTGAATCAGGAAGAAATTGATGCCCATTTCCTAGTGACATGGTTTGTACTGAAACTCAATAACCAATCCCAGAAGCAATACCTGAAAGCCACTCAGCTGTTAATATGTTAGAAATTAGACCTCTTAAAAACATTTATTAACAAAGAGGTTCTAACTTCCAAGCCTGCAAATGAATCATTCTTGAAAAAAAAATTGGAATAATTTTTATTTAAATAAGAAAGGATTCCTATAGTTTCTACTGCTTTTAATGGAGGTTTTGAAAACAGTACTGGATTCACTAAACAGTTTAGCATGATGTCGAATGATCTAATGGAATCTCCATTCTGTCTAGCCTCTGTATCTTCTTATTCTCTAGTCATCACTACTCTGAGGTCAACATTAATTTTAAGGTTGCGCATGTGGTGTCTGTATCTCTGTCTGTGGTTTATTCACTTAACACAGTGCCCTCCAGAACCACCCATTCTGCTGTAAAACAGCACGAGTTCTTCTCTGTGGCTTAAAACTACCCCGTTGTATGTGTAGACCACAACCTCTCTGTCTGCTCCTGGACCAATGGGCATGCAGGCAGCCCTGACACCTCCGCCATTAAGACGAAGCTCAACTAAACTGGCTTGCAACTATTTGTGGCAGGGATTTCATTTTCTCGGACATATGTACAGAAGTTCTCACAGCTTTGAAATCGTGGCCCACTGAATAAAATAAGAATTTTAAAACATTAAAAGGGCTCTTTGAAAGTAAACAACGCAGCTATTGTTATTAAGCAGTTATGAAAATAAACAACGCAGCTATGTGACAGAAATGTCTGGGTGGTAAACACAAGAGAACATGCTAAGATTGATGCTGTGGTCAGCAATAAAACATTTAGGTAAATAAGAATGCAATACAAGCTTCTGTTTGAAGTAGATGTCTGATTAACACAGAGCCACAGCTGGTCAAGATGCTAAGAGTAAGGTAAGAGACTGTGGGCTGCTTAGCCCTAAGTGAGACAACTGTACCCGACTCTCTCTTCCCATGGCTCAGGAGGCAACAGAGATGGAGTGTGGAAAGAGTGAAAGAGCCCGAGATGGGAGGTAACTCCAATGAAACAGTATTTACTGAAGCTAACAGGGCCATTATGACAGCGTGCCCAAACCAGACAAAATTCCAGCATGCAAAGGGAAGGAAGACATGGCATCCCACTCCTAGCTGAGGACAGTGACCGACCTGGGAGAGGAAGAGTCACTGAGAGGTGAACCCCTGGTGGGTTGACCATGTGCCATCGAAGGTCACACATTCAAGTGTATATGGACAGCACAAATTGGACTTAGAAGATTTAAAAATGAAAAAAAAAGGACACACTGTTGGATGGGTAGGGAAGGGGTGGGGCTGGGAGGAGTTAAGAGAGGAACAAATGTGATCAAAATAATTTAAAAGAAATTCTCAAAGAATAAAAATAAGGAAAAAAGAATGATGCCATGAATTGTAAAAATATCATGCACATTTGCAGCCAAAATAAACAAACAAAAAAAAATCCAGCACAGAACTCACAAGAAATATATAGAGATGGATTTTAAAAGAATAAGGGGCTAGTGGGATAGCTCAACACATAAACACACACACACACACACACACAGACACACACACAGACACACACAAATTAGTAATTAATTTTAAAAGGAAAGAATGCAAATAGAAACACCCTATGCTATTTTTGCTGGCGAGTTTCTATGTCAACTTGACACAAGCTAGAGTCATTTGAGAAGGGGATTCTTAGTTTAGAAAATGCCTCCATAATCTCAGGCTTCAGGCAAGCCTGAGGTGCATTTTATTAACTCATGATAGATGTGGGTGGACATAGCTCATGTAGGTGGGGTCCTGGGTGATTAAAACAAAAATTAGTATGGTGAACAAGTCATGAGGAGTAAGCCAGTAAGCAGCACTTCTCCATGGCCTCTACAACAGTGCCTGCTTCCACATTCTTTCCCTGTTTGAGTTCCTGCCTTGACTTCCCTCAACAGACTGTGATATGTAAGCCAAAAAAACCTTTTCCTCTCCAAGTTGCTTTTGGTCATGGTGTTTCATCATAGTAGTAGTAACCCTAAAACACTGCTGAAAATTTTAATATATATTATTAATATACATTTATATGTATAAATTTTGGGTCTTTGGAGGCCTCATGAATTATACATTTATTCTGAAATCCATTTACTATTTCAAAATTGTCAAGAGTATTCTGGAAGGATGAAGAGCTGCAGGTTCTGGGGGAACAGTATGTGGTGATGTCAGTAGACCTTTGTGTTTGTTTGCACAGTTTGGTTTCTCTGCGAAATAGACCAGTAAATCAGTGAAGCATCCCAAGGAGAGCTGAAGGGGTCACACATAAACATGGATTTCATATAAGAGCCTGTGACATTCAAACTGTGGGCAAGTCTTGAGCTGGAGCAATGGCTCAGGAGTGAAGAGCACACACTGCTCTCATAGAAGACCTCAGTTCCCTTCCCAGCTCCCACATAGAGCAGCTTACAACTGTGTGCAAGACCAACTCCAGGGTCTCTGTCTCCCTCTGCTGGCTTCTACAGGCAGCTGCACTCACATGCACATACCCACATCCTCACACAGGCTTTAAAATAATGAAAAGCAAGTCTTAAAACTAAGTGAATGATTCTGTTGATTAGATTGGGCCAATTTCTTGACTGTAAAGAAAGAGGTTTTTTTCCCTTTTTTTTTTTTTAATAGTACAATACCCAGTAACAGATTTTCAGGTTGATAGAATGTTTAAGTGTGAAATTTGAAACCACAGAAAGAGTTTGAGAAAATGCATGAGTATTTGGGCCACCAAGGTGGCGCAGTAGGTGAAAGTGCTTGCTGAGAAGCCTAAGGCCATTCATTCAATTCCTAGAGCATGGCAGAAGGAGAGCCTGACTCCTGTCCTCTGATAGCCACACCCATGCCACGATACGTGTGTTCCTCCATGTATAACACAATGGAATAAATGTAATGTAAAGTTAAAATCTCACATGAATATTTTCTCTGAGATCTTTGTTCATAAGTACTACCGGAGGGCAGACTGGGAAAGCATGAGGCATGGGCCAGAGGGCTAACAGATCAGACTACCTAGAACAAGAAAACTCGCTATGCAAAGGTATAATACACAAAGCCACATTACATCACAAATGGAGCCACGAGGTAACTCTGCAATAAAAGCTTCTTTTATATTCTTCCATGTAACAAGTGTTTACAAACCAGTAACAAATGGGTAAATATACAACAAAAAATACCTAAAATACACGAGCAGAAGGTCACAGTGGCTAACAATACAAAGGAATTCAACTTTGAAAGACATCAAAGAATTATAACTGACATGAAGAATTGCAAAAATCCAGAATGCAGAACAATCTAGATAAGTGTTAACTTTTGGTACTAGGGTAAGAGGGAGGATTAAGTTAGTGTCCCCCAAATCTGTCTTGACTATGTAACCCTGTCATTCTTGAACCCTTTTTTGTTTCTCCTGCCTCACCACCTCCCACCCCGGTGAGCTTGAACTGCAGGTTGTCCCACCACACCTGTCCAGGTGATGGTATTTCTTTTACGTGACAAAGTTATCTGGAATACTTGTAAAGGAGCTTTTCTGTTGTTCTGTGTGTATTTGTGTTACTAGGGATTGAAACTAGGGTCTAATGAATACTAGGAAAGTGCTCTACCACTGAGCCACACTCCCAGTCCCTCTCTGAGGCATTCTAGGCAGGAGCTCTACCACCGAGCCACACACCTAGCCCCTCACTGGGGGATTCTAGGCAGGGGCTCTACCACTGAGCCACGCCCCCAGCCCCTCACTGGGGGATTCTAGGCAGGGGCTCTACCATTGTGCAGCTATATCCTCTGCTCTAAATCTATACATTTCTGAAGTTCAACATTGCAATAAAGCAAATTCATAATGCAAAACAAAGTATTAATAACTTGTTCCTTTGTATAAGTTATTCTCATTCCTATACTAACTAAACCAGAAATCTTCTGAACTCCTCTTTAGGGATTTATCCTCAGGATGTTCATTGCAGTATTGATTATAAGAGTTATCATAAACTTCAGTTGGGAAAACTATAGGATAAATGAAGCATACGACAGTCACATGGTAAAAATTACATGGTGATCAAACACTGCCGTAAGAAAACAACTTACTGCCGTGAACACAGTCTCAGGATGCTCTGGCTAGTTCTATGTCAATGTGACACAAGTTACAATCAGTTTAGAAGAAGGCTGGGATAATTCCCCTGCCCACTGGCCTGTGAGCAAGCCTGTGGTATATTTTCTCGATTGGTATGGAGAAAGCCCAGCTCCCTGCAGGAACCTGAGCAGGTGGTACTAGGTGGCATAAGAAGGCAGGCTGAGCAAGCCATGAGGAAAAAGCCAGTAAGTAGCATTGCCTCATGGCCTCTGCATCAGCTCCTGCCTTCCGGTTCCTGCCCTGATTTCTTGCCATGGTTTCCTTCAATGGTTGACTGTGATGGCGAACTTTTAAGCCTAAATAAACCCTTCCCCCACATAGTTTCTTTTGTTCCTGTTGTTTTATCACAGCAATAGATCCCTAAAGAGAAAGGATGAATGATAAAACAAACATTGTAATTTACATCACATACTTGCATATATGAAGTACACACACACACACACACACACACACACACACATAGGCATACACAGACACACATAAGCACATACAGGCACACACAGGCATACATGGAGTAATGTGAGCACAATTACAAGTTAGGATCATGAAGTTTATATTTTTGTGTTTACATACTTAAATGAATGTACTGTTCTCAACATTTTCTACAAGGGACGTATTGTCATTTTGCAAGCAATAAGACAAAACCCCCTCCCAGGAAACATTCTTCTCCGTTGTTTTTGGAGGCAAAGTCCTGGGATTTTGTTTTTGTGATCTGGGACAAGTATTCAGGGCTTGCCTTTGAAGCTCCCCACCTCGACAGTCCTTAATTAGCAGCCCATCATAGAGAACAGCTCACCAGGCTGAGTGGTAGGAGTGGAGCAGCTGGCAGCTGCTGCGGAGGACCAGGAAGCTTAATCAATGTGGGACACATAATACACGTGGTGGTGGAGCAGCCTGATACATCCCTCTCCATTGACATCATGTCAATAGCAGAGCTGGTGTTGAACTGTGTACACATGGTACTTGAGCTACAGCCCCCAGGACCTTAGAAGAGAACAGGAACAGAACCCACAGACTGGCATCCTAGACTCCTCGGGGAGTATCTCCTTCTGGCCCTCTGGCCTGTTGGGGTCTTCACTGTGGCTAGAAGTCCATGTTCCCCTCCCTGCCACCAAAGTGACCAACTTCTGGATGGGAGGCATGGAGCCTCATGCATCTTTTTCTGTGGGTGGGTGTTGCTACTTAGGTAGGCAGTGAAAATGCTTGGGGGTATGTGAGGAAGTGGGTCTCCTTCAAGACTTCAGAATGAACCCCATGCGTGTTCAGTAATTGGGGGCGGGAGGACCTAAAGCTTTGGCCCCACCTCTTCTGCTCTCTCCCTCCCTGTTAACAAATAGATAAGTCAGGGTTCCTGGTCTCTGGTACGATGACCCTTGAGCCAAACTGGTCCTCCTTTGTACCAGACTCTTCTCTCTGAAGGACACCAGAATGGTCCTTCTAAAACTCCGGTTTGGCCATGTCATCTGGTGACTTTATACACTTCAGTGGACTTTCTGTGCCCCTAAGATGAAGAGTACTTCATGACTCACCTAGGCTTGTCCCTCCGACAGCTGCCCTTTTCCACCATTTCACCCTCCACCCTGATGATACTCATTGAGTTCCTGTGTGTGTGTGCAGATATGAGTGTGCACATGCATGCATGCTGGGTACTGAATCTGTCACTTGCTGAGCACACATTATGACAGAGCTATACTCTTCCACCTAATTCTCATGAACTCAGTGCCTTATTTTTCTTTCTGGAAATTTCTTAAATATTTATTTTTATATTATGTATATTATGATTGTTTTGTCTGCACGTATGTCTGTGTACCATGAATGTGCCCTGTGCCTCAGGAGGCCAGAAGAGAATGTCAGATCCTCTGGAACTAGAGTGACAGATGGTTGTGAGCCACCATGTAGGTGCTGGGAATCAAACTTGAGTCCTCTCGAAGAGCAGAGCAGTCAGTGTTCTTAACTACTGAGCTATCACCTCAGGTCTCCCTTAATTTCTTAAGACTCACCTGAGTCTCCTTACCACATGTTTTATCACCTTATAAGTGGTTTAAATTCAAGATTTGGCTCTGCGGTTTCTCATTTAGTAGACCCTTTCTCTTGTTCCGGTTGGAGTCCTCTGATGCTGGGTCTGTCTAGGTCAGTATCTAGCATAGTTAATGGCTCAGTGTCCCTCTGAAGGCTTATGTGTTCAGAGCAGGGACTCTGTATGGACCACCATGAACTGTGGGCCACTAGGAGCATGTCTTTGAAGGGCTCCTTCTAGCATATTCTATCTCTTTGTCTCCCTGTCTCTTTCTCTCCCTTTCTCTCTCTCCTCTCTCTCCCTTTCCCTCTCCTTGCTCCCCTCTCAAGTGGGCTGATCATAGGCTGAACTTTCTGACACTGAAGGCTTGAATAGATCCTGAAGTTGTTCCTCTCAGATACTTTAAGTAACACTTGGCCGATCGTAGATACTCAATTTATTGAGCCAGTGATTGAATGAATGGCTACATTCACAGTGAGGGAGATAAGGTTCCTCTTCACAAGGGGACAAACACATGTCCTGCAACCAAGGGGAGATCTTGCAGGTGGCAGAGAGGTGGAAAGGTTTCGAGTTTCTCCTTCCTGACTGCAGGTGGTTCCACAGCCTGAGAATCCAGTGAACGGACTCAGAGGGGTCATGACGGAAAGGAATGAATTGGCCTGAGCGAGGCTGACTCCATGACAGGCTGCAAACTAGTAGTTCAGGAGATCAGGCCCGAGTTTCTATTTCCCAGAACTGGGCAAGTCAGCTACTGAAACAACCTCAGGCTTCTGTAAAGGGGACTCCTCCCTAGTTTGCAAAAGGACAGGTAGCCAAGCTTGCAGCCAAGAGGTCAATAAAGCAAAAATAGTCAAATATGCTTGAAACCAGACCCTAACCAATCATAGCATCACCCATCCCCCCAGAGACAAAACCCACCAATCAAGATACAGATCATCTACCCCTCCCTAATGTTCTTTTTTTACTTTAAAACTGAATCTGGGAATTCAGTTATGGTCCTTCTATCCTGATGGAATTGAGCCCCTGCATGCAAGAATTTGTTCAATAGATGTTCTTTGCTTTTACATACTATTTGAATCAGTGATTCACAGACCCTAAGAGTGACCAGAGAGTGTTCTGTGTACTCAAAGGCCTTGGCTTCAAGTCACAGATTCAGCAGTCATAAGCCACTGAGTCTTCTGGAGTGTGTTACTACCATGTCAGACTCAACTGGTAATTACAAAATTCCTACTGTGTGCTGGCACTGGATATCTTGAAGGCTTTGGAAACTATATCCTAGTTCTCTCTTGGGCTCACCCTCTTGTACAGTCTTAGTGTCTTTAATGATCTCCTGACAGCCAGGCCTTGAAGATGCAGCTGAACCTGGCCAGCAGGGGCGGGAGTCTGGCCCTGCCACCAGCAGCACCATATGCCCACGGCTTAGTCTATTCCAGTCATGTCCCTGGGCTGCCCAGCTGTCAATGCTATAATTACGCAGCCACAGCCGCGGGAAGTGTGTGGTTGTGGGGACCCTCCGGTCTCCTTAGAACTTTACAACTGTTGTTACAGCTTATCAGGATACAGCCCGCCTTCTGTTGGTCTCTTGAAAACTGCTGTAATTCCCATCCATCACATGGGCAAGCCAGCTGCTGCAGGGGCAGCAGCCAGGAGGGGGGCCCCTTGCACTCCCCCCACATGCAGGCCCTGACCTTGGGGAAGCGAGCAGCCCACACCAAGGGCCTGTCTTGGGATGATTTGGGTCAGCTCTTTGCTCTGGATCAGGTGTGACTGCTTTCTGTGTGGACTGCGGCGCTGACCTGCTTGGATCTGACCCGGGACCATGAACTTCCTTAGTCAAGGGCTCAATACATGACACAACCCTTCTGCTGTGGAAAGCTTTATGTTAGATTTTGAAATGTTCTTCGTCTCCACGGCTACAGAGATGGTTCATAAGTGAAGAGCAGTGGCTGCTCTTGCCGGGAACCTGGGTTTGAATCTCAGAACCCACACACAGCTTCACAGTCGTCTATAACTCTGGTCTCAGGGGATCCAAAGGCCCCCTTTCTAGCTTTAGCTTCTGTGGGCACTACATGCATGTGCTACACAGGTATAGATGCAGGCAAAATGTATATGTATAATATAAAATAAGATAATGAAAAAGTATTTTTTTTCCCAGTGTAAAAGACAGATGTGATAAAACTTTAATGGGAGGAGCTAATGTGCACTGGCTATCTATGACATTGTAATAGTTCTTATATGACTGATTATATCAAAATGATACCATGAGCTAAACAAAGCATTTTCACTCAGCAGGTAAGAAACCCAACTTCGAGTTAACTTATGCAGTGTCCCCCCCCCCCAGCTAGCTATGGGGGAGGGAGCTGGAGTTTGTTGGGATTTCAAACTAGTGAAGACCTTTTAGATCCTCACATTTGCCCCATTTCAGGGCAATTTAAAAATGCAAAAGCAGAAAAAAAAATCACCATGAATATCCCTTTCAAAGAGACCACACATTACCATCTTGTGTCTATTTGTTGTATTTTCCATAATTATGACAAGACTGGGAATCAGTTTTGCCTTGAGAGTTTAAAACAGATATTTTCATGTATACATTTTCCATATTGTGGGGTTTGTTGCCCTATATGACTCCCCCTTTGTTGCTCATTGGGCTGTAGCCACACTTTTAGCAGTGGAAAAAACGTGACTAAGGAATTGACATTGGGAGAAGAGGAGAGGAGAGGAGAGGAGGGGAGGGGAGGGGAGGGGAGGGGAGAGGGATGGAGGGGGTAATAGCCTCTTACTGGAGTTTGTAATGCACATTGAATGTACTCTTGCACAGCTCAGCGGCGAAGTGGGGGCACAGATCAGTGGCTGTGCACCCCTTCCTTACAGATACAGGAGATACGAGTTAGAGACTGAAACAAATCACCCTGGGTACACTGCTGACCTGTAACAACAGCGGAATGCGAGCCAATATCATTTTGACACATGCTTTTGACCTTGAGTTCACACTTTGAAGATTTTCACCGGTTGTGTTCTGGCTTTAGTTTGGAGGATGTTCTTCTGTAGGGTGGATTTGCAGCTCAGAGGCCTTTAACAGTCTTAAGATGAGATGGACGCATATATTATTTATGTTATTCCTGTTGTACTTCCCTCTTGCCAGCACCGAATCTGATCCCCGTGTCAGTGGGTAGGGATCTCACCAGCCCCCAGTTCTTAATGGCTGGTGACAAGCTGCATCCGTCTTTGTGCGTGCTCTGTGCCTGTCAGGCATCAGCCAGGTTCTGCTCCAGGTGTCCTCACTCTGGGACCCCGGAGTGAATAGTGCTGGCTGGAAAGCTGCATCACTTACAGATGAAGGGAAAGGATTCTCTGGGCATCTCTTACGGGCAGCGGTGTGATGGAACCCAGAAGTCAGAAAAAACACTGCTGCTCAGAACTCATTGGCTGGAAAGACTCATGCAACCCCATCCCCACTCAGAGACAGGAAATAGCATCTTCTCTGTATCTTTCAGTGAGATAGAGCTAGACCCAAGGGCACACAGTCATAAAAAGCTGCTTGTTTAGTAGCTGAACGTAGTAAGGTCGCAATGTTTCCTCGGTGCTTCTGAGTAAGCCTTTGAGCTTAGTACTTTCTTCCCATCAAACTTCCTGTTCTGTAACCTGTCTGTCTTGGTCTTACACCTCTATCTGTGACATCTTAATGCTTTTAACAAATAGCCCCCTGATGTGTCCCTAAAGGGGTTTTCAATGAGTGAAGGCACCTGGTGTCTCAAAACTCCAATTTCTCTAACGTGTTTTAACCTATATATGTAAATCGTCTTTCTAATAGTTTTCTGTGTTTCCCAGAGAAGTGGCCCAGAATTTCTGCTAACACTGGACTGAGTTAATGATATGATTTCCTGCTTTGCAGTTAACCAATGGGGTCTGCATGGATTTCCCAAGGATCCAAAGGGCCATGACATCTGGTCACCAAAATTCTAGTATCCTGGGCTGCTTTCTGCTGCTCTCTGGCCTTGTCCACTCATGGACTGTCTGTTCAGAGTCAAGTTGTTCTTAATGCTGTCTTCTCCTCAATCTACACTGGTCCTATGCATGTACTAAGTAGGCCCAACCAGCTTAGCTCCTAGGCTTAGACAGGATCCAGTGCTATGGCTACAGTTAACTAGCAGAAACTACCTCCTTGGCCTGTGCTACACCATCGGTTCCTTTCCTGTTAGTCTGCCAAAATCCTAACAGAAACGACGTATGGGTGGGAGGATTGCCCTCAGTGTCTGAGGGTTTCAGTCCGTCATGGCAGGCAGAAGGCCAGCTCATGGTGCTGGGAGCTGCCTACAGGGCTGGCCAGGAAGTAAAGAGTGAGGACCAGAACCTGGGAAGGACCCTAACTTCTTAAAGGCCATGGCTGATGATCTTCTGCCAGCCAGGCTCACCTCTTAAAGGCTCCACAAGCTTGCAGGAAAGCAGGAGCACCTGAGAATTAACCGTGGCAAACAGGAGCCTGTGAAGCTATTTCAGATGCAAACCACAGTCCATGGACAAGCAGAAAACATGCCATTACTGACATCCTTCCTTCCCTTCAAAACCTCCACAGTGGTTCCGCTTGCCTGGTAAACTCAGATGCTATACTTATGCATGATGTCATTTAGAGTGGGCCACAAGAACAGTCAACGTTACCTTTTTTCAGTTATTAATTATAGTTATAGATACCCTCTAATAGTTTGCATAGTAGCTATTTTATAGTTCTTAATTAGCTTTCATTTGAGTTGGGAAAGTGTTGCCCCAAACATGAGCATTGGTGGAATATTATTGCTTCAGATAGCAATACTAGTAAAAAGTGGATATCTGTTTGTCTGTCTGCCCATCTGTCTGTCTGAGACTATGGAGAGCTCAGCTCTAAATGAGACATCTATATCACAACCCCTTCCCATAATGTTCAGGGATCGTAGAGGAAGAGGGGACAATTGAAAGATCGTTAGGGTCATAGTGGGCATCTACAATGAAACAGTATTTGCTGACATAGCAGGGCCACTGCACAGAGGGACTCATAGCCACTGTGACTGCAGAAGACCTGCACAAGAACAAGCCAGCCCAAGTCCCCGCATTGACAGGGAAGGAGTCCATAAACTCCCAAGCTTAGAGGAGCAGCTATTGGCTACTCAATTGATGGCTGCTGGGCAATGGGAGTTAGTTTCTCTCAGGAATGTGGGTCCAAGAGGCTACTTATACTTTAGTAGATGGTCCTAGATCCACACACATATATACAGTACTGAGTGGACCCAGTGGATTTGTAAAAACAAAACAACAGAGAACATGAAGTTGGGAGGGAAAAGTGGTTGGGGGCACAGGGGAGGAGTTGGAGAGGAAGCAATGGAGGTGGATTTAAGCAGAACATTATATGCATGTGAAAAATTCTCAAACAGTAAAAAAATTAAAAGAAAATAATTTTATAACATTGTACGGCTTTTTTTTTTTTACAATAATATATGGCTAATTTTACAAGAAGGTATGTAGTCACATACCTTGCAACTGAACACCAGAAGTTATTTATGCCATCTAACTGTAACCCTGGTTCATGGGGTCACATTTTGATTGTTCCTCTTGACTAACATCCCAGCTTCTGATCTGTTTTCCTGCCAATTGATCAGACTGACTGTTTGGGATTCCCATGTGAATGATACAGGCAATGCTGGCCTTTCTGTGTCCCTCACGTGTTACTTCAGGCGACTGCAGATGGCACGATCCCCTTCTCTCCTGTGACTGAGTCCTACCATTTGTTTCGTTGATTATAAAATTGACATAAGCCAACATCATCTGGAAAGAGGGAGCTTCTGGTGAGAAAATGCCTCCATCAGACTGTCCGTAGGCAAGTTCGTAGGGCATTTTCTAGATTAACAGTTGATGTGGGAGATCCCAGACCAGTGTGGGTGCTGCCGCTTCTAGGCAGGTGGTCCTGGAGAGCAAGCTGAGCAGACAATGGAGAACAAGCCAGCAAGCAACATTCTTCCATGGCTTCTAGTTCAGTTCCTGCCTCCAGCTTCTGTCCTTGAATTCTTCCCCTGGTTTTGGTTCATATGACACCCAAGCCAAAGAACAAACCAAAACCAAGCAGGGCAAAACAAGTTCCCTAAGTTGCTTTTGCTATGGTCTTTATCACAGCAATAGAAAGCAAACTACAATGGAAATGTAGGCACACAGACACACACTTCCTTCATCTCATCCAGCAAAGCACCACAAGGACACACAATGGTTACACTGAAGTCTAAAATAAGACAAACATATAGATTTGACCAAGATCATGAGGTAGGGTATAAAGAACAATAGTTTGGGGAAAATCATTAATTCAAACTAACATCTGAACTGCGGCATGTCAGTTCACTTGTCTCAGTACAGCGGTGTCATGCTCTCCTCTTCACAGACAGCATGTTTTGAACAGAATGTGTAAATGATGCCCGTAGCTCCAGCTTCCCCCAGTGTGATGCTTCCACCACTGTTCTTGGTAGAGGAGGGAGTTCTCCATTGTACTTGTGTGATCTCAGCTCATATTCCAAATAATTATCTCTCTGGAAGTAAAATCAAAACACTGACAATGATTTGGAAATAGCCTGGGCTTTCTGTTTCTGACTGCCTTTGGCCTACAGAAAAGGATTTTATCACTCAGATAGTGACTGTGCTTGTGAAACTGGCCTAGAATCCCCCAGTGAGGGGTTTGGGGAGTGGCTTAGTGGTAGGAGCTTGCCTTACCTGGGGAGGTCCGTGGTTTTGCCTTTAATACTGCAGGAATCTCTGATCTAGAGTGGATTGTCAAGCCCTGGTACTGAGCTGTTTGTTCTCTCCATTTTGCTGCTCCAAAACAAGTTTGTTGGCCCTAGGAAGTGTGTGGCCCTCAGCAACCCACTGAGGTTACTCAGGGAGAGATGAACACGGATTATGAAGTTTGCATACTCAGTAGAGATTCTTTCCTGAGAACTCAGGATTAAGGAAGCTGGGTAGCAAAGATTAGGATGCTGGCTTCAGGGGTGGGGATGCTGATTAAAAATACCAAGAGGCAACGGTATGAACTGGGGATGGAGCAAGATGAGTCTGGGTCCTTGGAGAGAGAGAGAGAGAGAGGGATAGAAGGGTCTTCCACAGGGGCCTTAAGGCAGCCTTGACAGAGACTGGAGAACTGTACCAGGACTGTCATATTCTGGTCAGATGAAAGCACGATTCCATCCTTCCTTCTTGAGATGGGCAGGATTATAGATCTTGCTGGATATCAGTGTGGTTTGTGAGCATCTAAGAAGGAGTAGCTTCATATGCTGGGCCAGCTGGAGCCTGCCAGGTCTATCTTTATACATGCCTGGAAGGTCCTGAGTTTGAATAATTGATTGGGGCTCCGCAAGACAGCACTGCACTTTGACTTATGGGAAATTCACACACGACCATGTTCTCTCAGTCCAACTTAGCATCTCCCGACCTTAAGGAAATCTGCTCTTTTAATTAGTGTTTTGTGAGAATATATCTAGTGTAGAGATGCCGTGAATAACAGAACTGGTTCAGATTATTGGGTTGCAGCTTCTAGGAGGGGCTTAAAATATGGACCATCGCTGCTAAAGACCTTCCCAGATCCCAGCTGCGCAAGGCTGGAGATGGGACCGTGCTCACAATGTGTGGTGACGCATAAGTATTAGCCTTAAATAACTGTGAATACCTTGTTTTCTAAAAGATTAGTGGCTCTTCCCCGTGTGATAAATTGTGTGAATTACAGCGCAGACCCGTCTTCCCACTGTATTATCCCACAGCCCTTTAAATAACGGAGTCCGAATTACACTCAGTAAGCCGTGGGCAACACCTGGGCAAGCTTCAGGACTTCAGGGGACTGTAATTTGGGCTCATCTTTCTCATCTCTCTGCCTTTATTTCATCGTCTGTGTAGTCATCTCTTTGATTCATGTTCTGTCTTCCCTCTTCCCTCCTCACCCCAACCCCTTTTTTAAATCTGGCATGTCTACCCATATGCCTGGAGGATCGTAATGGCTGACTCTCGTGGTTGTATCAGACTTTTGAGTTGACATTCAGATCTCTATGGTTCTATTGTGCCCTTGACTTCTAACGATCTTAAAATGGGTATGTGCACTTGACTGTACCCATTATAGAGGTGAGCCCCCTATCCCTTTCCCCTCTTCCCTCCTATTCCCACTTCCCCTCCTTTCCCTCCCTTCACCTCCCCTCTTTCTTTTCTCCTCCCTTGCCCTCCTTATTTTCCTTTTGCAGCTGCTTCCTGGGCTGAAGCCTAAATTTACAAATGGAGAACTTCACAGATTTTTAAGAGGGATTGGATGGGTTTTGACAAATACTCACCTTCATGTTGCCAGCCTCTCTAAACAGAGGCAAGGGCCCCATTTCACTCATGACTTTTGCCTGTCATGACAAAAGCAGGAAGGGATAAAACTGGGTGCACCATTTGTGTGTCTGTTTCCAGGGTGTTTATTCCATGTACGTGTGCTTTCCCCATCTTTACTTACGGTTAGTATGCATTTCTCACTGGGAAGCAACTGGAGAGTTGGTGGAACTGGCTCTGTCCAGCTTGTGGCTGTGGGAATAATGCTGTTATGGCTACTTGTGTGCACAACTCTCTGTAAATAGAGCTTCACTCACCTCCCCTTCCTCTGCATCTGCCTTCTCTTCTTTCTCCTTCTCCCCAACCCCACTTCTTTCTCCTCCTTTTCTCTTCCTTCTCTCACCAGGATAAACTTGCAGAGCCAAACAGCAAGTGCTCATTTAACTTTATAATAGTTTTCTAAGCAGGTGTTTTATTTCTCATTCCACCAGTAGCAAAAGTGAACTTTCTAATTCCTGTATCCTTGTCTGCACTTAGGACTATCTTTTCAGTTTTACCTATCTCATCAAGCAGGAAATGGCAGCTATAATAGCTTTAATTTGCATTTTCTTAATGGCCAATGATGCTGAGTATTTTCTTGGATATGCTGTCTATTCATATGTGTTTATGTATATGCGTGTGGTGGTGTCCAGTCAAGTATTTTGCACATTTTAAATCTTGAGTTCTTTGGGATTTGTTGCTTATTTTTAGGCATTCTTTATATATTATGGAATCAGGTTCTTTGTCAAATATATGAACTTTAAATATTTTATCTCAGATGATTTTTTTGACTTTTTCTTTGGGTGGGATATGATGTGTTTATGTTCATGTTGTATGTGTATGATGTGTGTGTAATGTGTGTGTGATGTCTGTGTGATGTGTTTGTGTATGTGATGTCTCTGTGGGTGTTGTGTGTGATGTATGTGATGTGTGTGTATGATGTGTGAGTCCCCATGATATATGTGTGTGTGATCTGTATGTGGTGTGTGTGTGGTGTGTTTGATGTGTATATATATATATATATGTATGTATATATATATATATATATATATATATATATAGTGTGTGTGTGTGTGTGTATGTAGTGTGTATGTGTGTGTATAGGGCTTTATAGAAGCCATTCCTAGCTGATAAAACAGTTAAGAGCTTTGGGAAACAGCTGAAATCCCTGGGTTGGCTTGGACTAAAATGAGAGCCTGACGTAATGCTGACTCAAAACTTACTCAGACAACATCGACAGATCTTACTGAATCCAAAATATTGTCAGGAAGGATGCAGGACAGAATTTTCTAGCTGAGCCAGAGACCAGGCCTGCCTTCCAGACAATGAAAGAATGTACTGCTGAGATACTCAGCCCCGACTCCAGTCAATTCTCACTCTTCTGTTCAGATGTGAGTCCCAGGCACCGGGGGCTTCCTAAACCCTCTGTAACCCCTGAGGGCTCCAGATGTTGCTAGCATTTTGCTAAGTCTCCTCAACAAAAAAGGGGGGCTTCAGTGGGGTAACATGGAATCCCACACCATGTCAAGCAGGGGAGATGGGGGATCCCTGGCTGCTTTGGTCTGGGCTCTGATCCTTTCTAGTGCTCCACATTGTCTTCCTGTGTCCACATGGCCAGCTCCACACTCCAGCCCTGTGTAGCTGAGCTCAGCAGTAGAATCCCCCTGCCTCTGACACTCACAGCACAGTGAGCCAACAGTTGCTGCAGCACTATCCCTTTCCCAGGCTCAAGTCTCTTGGCCTCTTTGGTTGCATTGCTTTCTGGGCCCTTTGTTCTGTGCTGATTCCGATTTGATTTCCTGGGGGAGCGAGGCGCTCAGAGACAGAAACAATGTGTCACTGCATCTGACTAGCTTTTCGTCACTATGACAGAAATATGTGACACAACCAATGTCAAGGAAGAAGCGTTTGTGCTCACAGCTTCAGATGGCTCAGCACATAGTCATTTGGTCTCATTTATTTGGGCAAAGAGTCATGGTGGCTGGAGTTCGTGGGAGAGACAAGAAATAGAACGTGACACAGAAAGGGACCAGGGTCAAGGGTACCCCAGTGATTCACTTTCTCTAGAAAAGTCCCACCTCTTAAACATTCCAGAACCTTCCCAAATAATGCCACAAGTGTAGGTCCAGGAGGCTGGGTCCCAGGGTCATAGTAAAACCATAGCAATCAGGATATACTACTTGTACAGTTTCATAATGTCAGTGCAGAATGTCTCTCACATTGCTGTAAGGCCAGAGCTACCTTCACTTTGTGAGCTGGTGACCACGTCACTTCCTGTACCAGGGTGCCTATTGAGCACCACACTTAGTTTCACAAAGGCCAGAGAGGTGTCCGGCTGCGCAGGAGGCACAACAAAGGTGTCCTGTGCCCTC